>VDFB02193867.1:712008257-712026192 GCA_007258455.2 Sequoia sempervirens | reverse complement strand
CCATTTAAACAATTTGAAAAAAAATGGAACCCTCTCTAGTCGTACCTAGAACATCAAAAATATTTTCATGGTCAAAGTTAAACACACCCTTACCCACAACATCCTCCTCTTGAGAGGAGCTTACCTTGTCCAGACTAGCAAAGACATCCTTACCCTTACCAACAACAACTAGCATTTTGATTTTATGAAGAGTCTACAATATCCTCAACAACAAACTTCCTTCTCTTTCGCGAGTCCAAAGCCACACCCGGGGAATCCACAACACCCTGCCCACCAACCATCTTAAGGGGAGAATTAGCTTGCATCTCAAGCAATTGGCTTGCAAACATAACGACCAGTTTCTTGTTACTTCCCGCCTCTAGATCCTTCTTATGCTTTGCCCCCAAAATAGGGGGCGACAAAGACACCTCACCAACCATTTCAATCTTATCCTTCAGGCATCTACTCGACTTTTCAACAACAATATCCTCACTGTAGGTCTCATAACCCTTATTAGGGCTCGACACCCCTTTCTTATACTTACCCACTTCAGGGGGTTGTGGAACCACCTCCATGGAAGCAAGCGAATCTGGGACATAGTCCACACCCTCATTAGACCTTGACTCCTCTTCTAAGACAAGTTTCCTCTTTTTCCCTTTCTTGCTAATTGGCTCCTCTTCATAAACCATTTCATACTCCACAGTTGGCTTCTGTTGCTTACCCTTAGGAGTAGCAATTGGCTTAAACACCTCAAAAGCTTTAGCATAGTAAAAAATTAAAAGAATGAGCCCCACATGCAACGCCATATTTTTGGGGTTCCTTTTGTGGTCCTTCAGACCAGAACCCAGTGATGCCAAGAGATAATAAGGAAAATAAATTTTCTTTTTATGGCAGAAATGATTAAGCATAAAAAAATGGTAAGCATTTTCCACAGAGAAATGAACTTCGAGGGAAATATACCTCATGAGTTCCTAGGCCACATCCCCGCAAAGCGCCTTGAGTGAACTTCGTTGGTACCCACCACACTTCATCATCTTAAGGTCTTGAGCTTCATTCTCTTTGAAAAGATTTGCATGGTAGCCTACGATTCCTTCTTGTCTCTGAAAACTTTCTTGCCATCCGTAGAAAACCAAGTAATATTGGCTATAAAATCCTCATTCACATCAAATTTCGTTCATCCCAATTTCAAAACCCTGTCGTTCCATGCTTTAGCAAACAAATCCATCGTCTGCGGGTTGTTTCCATGCAACCTTTCCAGATACGGAGTCAGCCCACCTTTTTCTAAAATATGCCACACCTCCTTTTTCTTAACAACATCGTAGGAGAAAGGCTCCACATGATTCCTATCACCTCCCATAGCATCATAATTTTCAAAGTTGAGAAGCTTGTGAACCTTGAAAGCAATGAGGAGAAACCTTCATGTGCACATGTATATAATTTTTTATTCATTTGTACTCATCTATGGTTCACATTTAGTTTGGTTGATGTTACCTTCATGCACACCTTTACTCATTTGCAGTTCACCTTTAGGTTGGCCAATAGTACGTTCAAGCACACCTGTATGTAATTGTTTATTCATCCCCTACAACCACTTGGAAACTATTGAATGTCCTAGTCCCACTCTTGTTTAGCATCAACATCAAGATACATAAAACACGTTAGTACTCCATTGAGCTAAATGTAGATATAACATCTTTCTTCTTGTTTAATCGATTTCATTTGTTGTAAGATGCCCTGTGAATTGCAATAAACCTCATAATATCACATCAAATCTAAGCTACATTGGATGCTTACCATTCTAATCTCGATATTGTAAAGTAATTCACATCAAATTTATAGGCTATATTGATAGAGCTAGAAGATACATAACATAATTTAGAGTATAAAACATGTAATTAAATACAAAAGTTAGGGGTCTCCTACTAGAGACAATTTAAAAACACAATCCTCAATTTCTTTTTCATATAAACACATTCAGGACAAAGGTGTTAAGAGAGAGATTTCCAAGAGGTTCACCAACATGTCCAACAATAACCACAACATCCCAAAATAAAGTTACACAAATCAATAATTTTGATCTAGCTAACTAGCAATAAAGGAACATACTAAAGGAAACAAAATTGTAATAGTCACTCACAAGGCTAGACCTTACACCCACTCCCACACCAGCTTCTCCATTTCCTTCCCTTTTTTTCCTTTAAGCCCTGACTCTCCTTTCAAGAGTCCACCTAGGTCCTCTAAACCCTCTTGGCCTCTCAAGGGGGCATCCTTAACCTATTTTGTAACTCCAATTCCTTCAAAAACTTGGGATATCTCACCCTTGATTTTTCTTTGTTAAGTGGCTATATTTTTCCTCGAAACATCACTTTTTAATTCACAATGTCCTTCCAAAGAGGGGTAAATTAACCCATCATCATTAATCCCACAATTTATTCACTAATTAATTAAATAATTTATTTAATGAATTAGGCTATCTTTTCTCTACTAATTAATTAAAATTTTATTTAAATAATTATACTAACCTTCTCCCATCACCAATTAATTAAATAAATTATGTTATTTTATCAATTAGACTTATAGCATAGCCATACACCTTGTAAATTTTAAAAAATGTTTTCCTCATTTCAACTTCCAAAAATCTATACCACCTATTTAAATATTTTTAAAATTCCAAAGCAAAGTCAATCTAACTTTGCATCCTATCCATAAATAAAATTCATCTAATTCATTTCCATTGAAATAGCCACCTCTCTCTCAACAATCAAATCACAAGAGGAATGTCAAATCCCACTTATGTCATACTCATGTATCTTATTGAATTTTCAAAATAAAACATGTTCCTCCCACTTCATATGCTAAAAATATATGCCACATATTTAAATATTTTAAAAATTCCAAAACAAAGTCAAACTAACTTTGCATCCCAATGATTCATCAAAGTCAACTAAATCACAACCATCCAAATAGCCACCTCTCTCTCACCGATCAAATGATGAGCAAAGTCAAGTCAACTTTGTATCTCATCCATTCATCCATGTTAATCAATCCTATCCCTCCATCTTGCCACCACCTTGCCTCCATTTTTCACCAATTAAAAGGTCAAAGATCCTCACAATCAATCTCAACCCTCCATCTTGAGGAAAAATCTTAGCCTTCTATTTTCTCAACCATGGTTCTATAAACCCATCACAAAACTAATTATCTCAAAAGGAATCATTATATATTTTATCTAAGAAATTTATATATAATAATATATAAAAATATAAAAAAGAACAAGATTTCTATCCCAATTTTTGTGTTTTAACATCACTATTCTCTCCCTGTGTAAAACCTACTTTCTAATATTTTTTCATCACTATTCTAAGCTAGATGATGGAATAAAATACTAGTCTTTTTTCATCACTATTCTTTATCCATTGAAAATGATTCTTTATGTGCTTCTCTATATAAGATCGCACAACAGTAAAATACATGAAATGAACATATAATAAGAGAAATAAAAATGGATAATAAGAAAACAACCATGACACAAAACGTGTATAATAATAAAATCTTATATGATTGAAACCTATTGATAAATTTATTGGACCTAGACGTAGACGCATTATATCTCCCCCCTTTTTAATAAATTTAAAGCACGTTTAAAATGAGAAATTTTTGCCTGAACAGTTTCCGTAGGTTGAGCTCCTAATTCAAGAAAATGAACAATATCACTATAAATTAAACTAGTTTGATTCTTATTCATTGGATCATAAAAACCCAATTTCTGAAGAGCTCTTCCTTCCCTTCGAGACTTAACGTCAATTGCAACAATTCGATAGGTAGCTCATTGGGATAGATAGACAAGATACCCCCTTCTATCCCCCCTGGAAAACGTATATGAAGGTTTATCCTCATACGGCTCGAGTAATAATTGAATTGTTTAAATAGGATCTCCCTATCTATAGAACAGATAGATAATATTAGATATCTTAGCCCTTTTACTTATTAAGGAGAATAACAGATAGAATTTGTACTCTTAGCTCAAGTATGCTTGAGTTATCTTAAAAAATAAGAAGATATTGTTAAAAGAGTAGAATATTTCCACTTTTTGAGCCGTCTTTCATCTATTTTCTCTCTCCATTTTATGTGAAATAATATCTCAATCCATTATATGGATCAAATCGTTTGATCGAAAATAGAATTTTCTTGTTCTGAGATCTATTTTTCTGAATCATTAGGTCTGAGCTGTACTCTGGTGGTTCCCATCCTTATGAAATGATAGCAACATACATTTCGCTATTTTCCACGTTGAGCAATAGGAATGTTTGATCCTTATAGAATTGGATCAAGTTTTCTCGAAATCTTTCCGAGTTATTCTAATTCACTATTCTTTTTTTTTTTAAGTTCAATGTATTTTTACAAAATGGTTATAGCTCATTGATTTCATTTACATTAACCCTGGATTCTGCCCCTAATTGAAAAATAAATTGATTGGTCAAGCTCCATTATTAAACATATCTTTTTAAGGATATAAATGTTGAGCTAAGAGCATCTTCGAGTCAAAATGGCGGATGTCATAATCCACAGAACTAATCATGTTGTTCAAGTTGCACGTTGCTTTCTACCACATCATTTTAGATGAATTTTTATCATAATAAATCACTACATGGAGAAAGCTGTGTGCAATGAAAATTGCAAGCACGGTTTGGGGAGAGATTTCTTACTCTTATAAAAAGAGAAGATAATCCACTCCATCCGATGAGCTCCGGGTTCAAGTCCCGGGCAACCCAGAGTACTAGAATCTAGTACCTAAATATATTTTTGTATACTTATTCTGGATCCAATTCAATTCATGTTATCCATTACTCTTAACAAGCAAGAGAATTAACCCTTCAAAAAAAGGGGGGGTAATAAATAATATTATTTATTACCTTGAATCATAAAGAAAGAAGGAATGCTAATAGAGCGCATTAATACTGGTATTAATATCTACAGATATAGAGTATTGAAAAGTATTTCAATATGTGTGCGAAATAAGCATCTAATTTATGGAGGACGATACTATAAATTTCTATAGTATTCATAAAGATGTCAAAATATTGGTTGACATACAGATATGAATCATATTATACTGTTCAATAACAAGCCTTATGTGTATGCTTGGGAGCTTTTAATGATTAAAAAAACCAAGTTATAACCATGACCACAATTCTAGAAAGACGCAAAAGCGCAAGCCTATGGAATCATTTTTGCGATTGGATCACTAGCACTGAAAACCATCTTTACATTGGATGGTTCAGTGTCTTGATGATTCCTACCCTATTGATTGCAACCTCTGTATTCATTATCACTTTCATTGCAGCTCCTCCAGTAGATATTGATGGTATTCGTGAACCTATTTCCGGTTCTCTTCTTTATGGAAATAATATTATTTCTGGTGCTATTATTCCTACCTCTGCAGCCATTGGTCTGCATTTCTATCCCATATGGGAAGCAACTTCTGTTGATGAATGGCTATACAATGGTGGTCCCTATGAGCTAATCGTTCTACACTTCCTACTTGGTGTAGCTTGCTATATGGGTCGTGAGTGGGAGCTTAGCTTCCCTCTAGGCATGCGTCCTTGGATTGCTGTTGCATATTCAGCTCCAGTAGCAGCAGCTACTGCTGTTTTCTTGATTTAACCTATTGGTCAAGGAAGCTTCTCTGATGGTATGCCTCTAGGAATCTCTGGTACTTTCAATTTCATGATCGTATTCCAGGCTGAGCACAATATTCTTATGCATCCATTTCACATGCTAGGTGTAGCTGGCGTATTCGGCGCTCTCTATTTAGTGCTATGCATGGTTCCTTGGTAACTTCGAGTTTGATCAGAGAAACTACCGAAAATGAGTTTGCTAATGCAGGTTACAAATTTGGTCAGGAAGAAGAAACCTACAATATTGTAGCTGCTCACGGTTATTTCGTTCGATTGATCTTCCAATATGTTAGTTTCAACAACTCCCGTTCTCTACATTTCTTTTTAGCTGCTTGGCCAGTAATAGGTATCTGGTTTACTGCTTTGGGCATCAACACTATGGATTTCAACCAATCTGTTGTTGACAATCAAGGTTGTGTAATTAACACTTGGGCCGATATCATTAATCATGCTAACCTTGGTATGGAAGTTATGCATGAACGTAATGCTCACAACTTCCCTCTGGATCTAGCTGTTGTTGAAGCTAATTCTATAGACGACTAATTACTCAATCCGATGGATTGTTAGTGTCTTTCAATCCTTGAAAAGCAAAAAAAAGCAGTATCAAAATTGAAAGGTTTGGTACTGCTTTTTTTCCTCTCATTTTTCTGTCATAAAACTAAAAGATAGTATTAATACACAGAAGTGTTAGTGTGGGTCAATCTACCTTGACTTGTTTTTATAGTTTACACACTTTCATATTACCCCTTCTTACTGCTGTATTTATGTTAATGCACTTTCTAATGATCCGCAAGCAAGGTATTTCAGGTCCTTTATAGAAAGGAAATATACATTTTGAATCAGTATTCAAAACCTATTATTTTACGATATATCATTGCCGCGAATATTTCTTATTGAAAATAGGGAAATAAGAAAGCATGTTTCTCGGATTTCTCCTTTCAATTTTGAAGTATTCTTTATTTAATACAAAGAATTGAAGTAGATACTCATCTCAGATGGAGAAAATGGATTATGGGAGTGTGTGACTTGAACTATTGGTTAGGCCGTGCAGATCAATTTTAGAATCTGCCATATAAAGATTCATCACGAAATGTGTCTCTGTCCCAATTTTCTTTCCAAAAATAGGAAGTTTAGAACCTGGGTAAAAGGCGAGCACTTTGTTGTGTTCCAAGAGAGTTATTTCTATGATCGAATCCGAATTAGGCTCCGTGAGATCCAGGTAATAGTAATAACATTGATAAGTCCAATTTATTACTTCAATTTTCCTTTCTTTTTCATAGTATGAAAATGCATGCATTTCCCTTGCATTTCAATAGGGTAAACTATCGGAGTAAAAGAAGGGGTCTAAAGAAGGAAAAAGGCCAGATCAGTAACAAGTCAATACCTTGTATGCAAAAAAAATTGTGGCAGTTGAGATGAACACAGATTACAAGGAATAAGATGATCCAAAAGGCATATTGATCATGATCTAATTTGTGAGCTTACTTGGGTACTGGGCATACGAAACAATAAAATTATGAATTTTATATAGATCTTCTTAGTTATACTTATTCTAACGATACGCCGTTCATTATTTTTATTTCAATTATTGCTCGAGCCGGATGATCCAAATTGACATGTCCGGTTCTTTCGGGGGATAGATTCATTCATAATAATCTACTTATCCCAATAACAAAGAAACCTGACTTGAATGATCCTGTATTAAGGGCTAAATTAGCTAAAGGCATGGGACATAATTATTATGGCGAGCCCGCTTGGCCCAATGATCTCTTATATATTTTTCCAGTAGTTATTTTTGGTACTATTGCATGTACCGTAGGTTTAGCAGTTCTAGAACCATCAATGATTGGTGAACCGGCAAATCCATTTGCAACTCCTTTGGAAATATTACCCGAAGGGTATTTTTTCCCCGTATTTCAAATACTTCGTACAGTACCTAATAAATTATTAGGCATTCTTTTAATGGCTTCAGTACTTGCAGTACTATTGATGGTCCCTTTCTTGGAGAATGTGAATCAATTTCAAAATCCATTTCATTGTCCAGTAGCTACAACAGTATTCTTAATCAGTACTGCATTAGCTCTTTGGTTAGGTATTGGGGCAACGTTACCTATCGATGAATCTTTAACTCTAGGTCTTTTCCAATTTAATATAATTTAGAATATTAAATTAATATAGGAGAGGAGGAAAATCTTTTGTTTATATATCTAGGGAGTATTTTCTTTACTTTAAGACAAATGGTCTCTCCCTAGATATATTTTTTTGAATAAGATATTTTCTAATATTGCTATAAAATGGTCAAAGATTTCTTCCAATTAATTTCCAGAAGAACTTAAAAGAAAGGAATGAATGGATAGATTCAATATAACTATTTATTGATAAATCTAAACTGGATTCCCCATAGCTATTATGTCCTACAAGAAATAGATCCCGGGTTCATGCCGGTCTGGCTGAAAATCTAAGTCTATCAGAAGCTTGGTCAAAAATTCCTGAAAAACTTGCTTTTTATGATTACATTGGGAATAATCCAGCTAAAGGGGGGTTATTCAGGGCGGGTGCAATGGACAATGGAGATGGAATTGTTGTTGGTTGGTTAGGACACCCTATTTTCAAAGATAAAAAGGGACATGAGCTTTTTGTACGTCGTATGCCTACCTTTCTCGAAACATTTCCAGTCGTTCTAGTAGATGAAGAAGGAATTGTGAAAGCCGATGTTCCTTTTAGGAGAGTAGAATCCAAATATAGTGTGGAACAAGTAGGTGTAACTGTTGAGTTCTATGGTGGTGAACTTGATGGATTTATTTTTATCCTTTTTAATTAGGAGGCATCCCAACATATGTCTATATTTTAGAATTACATATATATATATATATTCAATATTTTGGAATATACAATTTCATACAAAAAATCTTTTGCTTGTTAATTCTGGAAGACATAGGTATTTATAGGTATTTCATTTTGATTTCCAAAATGGAAAGGAACAAAATATTAGACTTATCAATATATTAAAAATAAGGACAACATTTTTTTTCTTATTCATAAGTTCGATGAATCTAAGTGGATGGGGACCTGAAAAGGATAATTCAAATTTCTTAAATTGCTCTGTTTTACGAAAAAACAGGCAAATATGAAGGAAGGTAAATTGCCCTATAGTCCTACTTTTTTTAATTATATTACTTACATCATACAAGAGATGAACATGACCTATCTATATAGATAGGGTTTCAATGATCCCCCAAATAGTCTTTTCATGAAAAAACCGAAAAGGGTCTAGTAAAAAAATTGATTAGATTGAATCAAATCCTATCACTACTTGTATTTGTACAGGTTTGGGAGCACTAGTAAATGATTATTGATAATTAGTAACAACTCTTATTTACCTTAATTTGTTTTGTAAAATGAATAGCTCCAAATTATCTTATCCTAAGAATGTCCCATGACCCTGGAATGAGCAGAATTATTTGGATAGTAAGCCAAATAGAATCCAATCTTTATTTATGAAAATTGGAATCTTTTCTCTTTTTTAGAAATCATTAAAAACCCTTATTTTAATTTCTTAAAAAATGGGGAACTAGCACATTTGAAATATTTTATTTCCGGGCACCCCTATCTTATTCTTGCTAACAAAGATCTATCTTCCTACGATACCCTTTTTTATCTCTTAAGGATAAAAGAGGATTGCAGATCTATCATGTCAACAAAAATAACCATTATAGATTTGGTTAATTATGTAGATCCAGATAGATCTACATAATCCCTAGTGAATCTATTCTAGTCTATTCTCTTTTCCTTTTTTTGCTTTTCTTTGGGGCGGGGATTGCTCAAAAAATTGTTCAATTTATTGGATCAGGACTGACGGGGCTCAAACCTGCAACTTCCGTCTTGACAGGGTGGTACTCTAACCAATTGAACTACAATCCCACTAGGTAGAGTTTATTGACTAATTAGTCATAGTAATTCAACTGTGTCGGGTCGATAAAACATATTGTAAAACTTTTCTCTTTCAAATCTTTCAAAAGTATTTGTTCATTCTGATTCTTTCTATATAGGGTATAGGATATTCAAAAACCAATTACCTTTTTACCAATATCATTGATTGATATCTATATCAATCTATAGATCAATTTGGTATTGGGCCGAGCTGGATTTGAACTAGCGTAGGTATATTGCCAACAAATTTACAGTCTGTCCTCATTAGCCACTCGAGCATCGACCTAGAAAAAAATGGGAAATAATTATAATACCTAATTAGAAAATTATAATAGATCTGCAATAAAGAATAGTGATGAAAAAAGATTAGAAAGTAGGAAGTGTAGAACGATTAGCTCATAGGGACCACCGTTGTATAGCCATTCATCAACAGAAGCTACTTCCTAGATGGGATAGAAATGCATACCAATGGCTGCAGAGGTAGGAAACACAAATGTTTATCCTATAAGCTAGATGATGGAATTAAAAAAGATGACTCTTTATCATCACTATTCTAAGCCAGATGATGGAATAAAATAACACGACTCTTTATCCTATAGGAGCAATTTTTTTTTATAGAACAAAAACCCAATTTTTCTATTCTTTTTTAGCTTCCAGATGAATTAGAAACTATCTAACTTTTCTTGGGGCCCGCACAAGCGGTGGAGAATGTGGTTTCATTCGATGTAGGAGAACCTTACGTGATGCAAAGAGAAGAACCTTGGGATTGAGCAAATGATTTCTTTTGAACAAAGTAGCGCCTTCGGGAACACAAAGATTAATAAACATTAATTACGAATCAATATTTTCGCAGAACTATAGTTCTTCCCCACAGGAACTATAGTTCCCTTTGTGGTGGTCCAGGATGGTAATATTCCTCGGCACCAGGATCCAATGTTGTGGGAGCCCATTGGTGAATACCATTCTGCAAGTCAATCTTCAAATTATCAATATTTGAAAAAATAAATTAGAAATTATTTATCCATAATGTCAACTCAATTTTGAATAATTTCTATTTTATCAAAAAAAGTGGAGTTCCCGGTTCTCCAATTGACAAATCCATATATATATATATATATATATATATATTACTTTGGCAAGGAGTAGGATAAGTGATAAAATAAGTGAAAATAATAAGGTAAGGTTACTAAATTCTCTCCTTCCAAAAAGATTCTTTCACGATCTATGAAGACAAAACAACACATTATAATTACACCAAGTAGGAAGTGTAGAATGATTAGCTCATAGGGACCACCATTGTATAGCCATTCATCAACAGAAGCTACTTCCCAGATGGGATAGAAATGCAGACCAATCGCTGCAAAGGTAGGAATAATAGCACCGAAAATAATATTATTTCCATAAAGAAGAGAACTGGAAACAGGTTCACGAATACCATCAATATCTACTAGAGGAGCTGCAATGAAAGCGATAATGAATACAAAGGTGTTGGCATTATTGCCTCAATTTCACAAGATGAAACCTATGAGAAAGCATGATCGCTGAGACTGGTGACATGTTTGGCTGACTAGCAGAAGTAACCTTGTTGAATCAGATTAGGTCGTTGTGACCTTGCAAGAGTCTTGCCGAATGCTTTCATTTTGGAGTCTATCATTGTGACATAAAGCAGTCATTGTAACTTCTCACTACGTGGAGATCTCTGGCCGATAGGCCATTCAATCGGGCATTAGGGAGACTCATAGCGACTGGGGGGTTCGGGGTGACTTCAACACTCGGGAAGAAGTCCCAGCAACATTGGCAGGTCTTGCCGACAGGGATACGCATTGAAGTCATCGGGGTAACCTATGGTGGCTCGGTGAGAAGTCTTACTGAAAGTAACATGTCTTAGTGACAGTGTTGGAGCTTTTAGGGAAACCCTTGGGTGATCGGTAAGATGTCTTATCGATAGTGATATGTCTCACCGACGGACACTCGGAGTAACTAAAGGGGTCTTAGTATGAAGTCCCAACGAATAGCCAAAGTCTTGTCGATAGGATGTTTCACATGGAATCGTCGAAGTAACATATGGTAGCTCGGTAAGAAGTCTTATTGATGAAGGAATGTCTTACCGACCGTTTGCACTTGGGGTAACTCAAAGGGATTTGGGAAGATGTCCCAGTGAGAGTGGAAGGTCTCGCCAATGGAAAAGCAAATGTTTCGGTATGACTCCTGGTGACTAGTGTGTTCGGTATGACTTGTGAGATCTCAGAGTAAAGTCTTAGCGAAGGACGTATGTCCTGGAAAATATTGATGAATTTGGGGTGACATAAGAGATCTCGGTGAAACCTCTTGGCGACAATGATATGTCTTGCTGACTATTGTTTGGCGATCGGTATAACATGTGACTTCGGTATCATCTCCTGGTGGAAGTGATGAGTCTCGCCGACTGGTGGATGCTTTCGGAATAACTTGGAGGCTCAATGTGAAGTCTTGGCAAGAGCGATATGTCTTGCCGATAGAATGTGATGTAGGAGCATCCAGTGGTGTAAGGGCAATCTTGCATCACCCAAAAATAGTTAAATTTCAAGTTTCTCTATTTTTAGATGTTTTACATTTTTGGATACCCTTTTCGTCATAATGAAATTCCAATTTATGGTTTTTATTTTCTATTCCTGGGTTGAAAGATATTGCAGTTTTAGTTTCCCAAATTTGCACTTGAAAATCTTCCGAGTTAGATTTGAGGCACTTAGAGTTCCTGGATCAGCCACGAAACTTGCTGAAATTAGTGTAAAAAATTTTGAGCGCATTATTGAATTCGAGACCTTTCCAACGGTTCAAACGGTTTGCGAATCAGAGTCTCAGATCAAAAGTTATGGCCCCGGGAAGTTGGCACACTTTCTAGAAGATACAATTGCAAATGTTCTTTTGAAATTTGAACTTCAAGTTGTAAATTTTTGGCGCCAAACCGCCTAAACTCAAATTTCAATGTTGTTTTGGCTCCAAATTAAAGAGGAGCTCTATTTATGGGTGGGTTTCTAATTTTTGGGTAACTTTTTGGGGACAAGCTCACATATTGCGAAAGGGTGATTCTGTAGCTTTCTGTAACTTGCATGTGTTGTAGAACTTGGGGATTTGATATCTTCTGCATGTAAGAAGCTCTATTTTCTGAATAATAAAATTATTCTTTTGTTTGTAGGTTATTTTCTAAGTCTCGAGCTGTGCCCTCATCAAGTGGTATCAGAGCGGGTTTTTTTGAGTGTGTGGATAGATTGTCGATCGTGAGGCAGTTCACACCAGGACCGTGGTTGTGGGTTGAGGTCAAAAAGATGCCTCCAAGAGTAATGCCTAGTAGGCGTGGTGGTGCCAGAGGTGGTCGAGGTGGCATAAATGTTGGTGGAAGAGATGCACTGGCAGCCCTCCAAAGACAGATTGATGTGTTACAAGAGTAGTTGAGAAGAGGGTTAAACCTAAGGGAGGAAAGTGAGGATGAAGGAGAGGAAGAAGGTTTAAATGTAGAAGAGGAAGAAGAAGCAATTGATCAAGACCAAATGTGGCTAATAAGGACCATTTCAAAGATCAGGAAAAGACCCAGAGCAGAAGTCCCCAGTTATTCCAGAAGTCTGAATCCGGAAGAGTTGATCGACTCGATCAACGAGCTAGAAGAATATTTTGATTATGAGGAAATAGAGGACCCAGATCGGGTTAAGTTTGTGAAAATGAAGTTGAAGGGCCATGCCAGTATTTGGCGGAAAGAGGTCCAGTTGGAAAGAAATCGAAGAGGAAAATGAAATATCACCAGATGGGATCGCATGGTAGAGAAACTGAAGAAGTAGTTCATACTAGTGGACTACGAGTTAGATCTGTTGAAGAAATTGCAAGGGTTGAAGCAAGGAAGTAGATCTGTGAAAGAATATACTGAAGATTTTCACAAGATAATCATCAGAACGGGCCACACAGAGGCCAATAAGGAGAAGGTAGCCCGATATCTTAATGGGTTACAACCGAGCATTCAAGAGGAGTTAAGCCTAGTCAAAATGACCACCATTGAGGGTGTGTATCAATTTGCTCTGAAGGTGGAAGAGAAGCTGAACAAAAGATTTGATGGCAAGCAAAAAGGATGAGGAGGTCAAAGTGGAAGACCTTCAGGAAGCCAAAATGATGATGAAAAGAAAAGTGAAGATGTGGGTACCAGCCGAAGCCAAAGGAATGACAACTTCTACCACCCTCGTGATCAAAACAGTGGTGATCAAAGAGGTAGCGGACGAGGGAGCTATGGACAAGGATCTGGAAGAGGTGGTTTCAAATGAACGTGTTTCCATTGTGGTGAAGAAGGGAATCGAGCCTGTGAATGTCCACAACACCAAGGAAGGGCAGAAAAAATGGAAGGGTTGTGCATGCAGATGAGGAGGCCCAATCTGAACATTCAAAGGATGCCGAAAGGGGAGAAGCCCTAGTGATTAGGAGAGACCTGGTGACTAAGGAAAAGGAACCAGAACAGAGGAAGAATCTATTTTGCACAAGGTGCAAGTGTGAAGGAAAATGTTGTGATGTCATTATTGATGATGGGAGCATGATAACTGGTGTCGAAGAGATGGTCACAAAGTTGAAGGTTTAGAGAAAGGTACCCGCGATCCGCTCGATTTCGCTGCGTAAAAGACCACAAAGTTTTGGTCAATGAGCGCCTAGTAAAGTTCAAGATCGAGCTACCATGATGAGGTACTATGTGATATCATCCCATGGATGCATGTCACATGTTGTTGGGGAGGCCGTGGTAGTTCGATAGGCGAAGCTATACATGATGGCCATGCAAACACTTATTCCTTGAGGGGATGGGTTCACCACAAGTTGAAACCCCTGAAGGAGGATCAAGAAAAGGTATGTAGTAGTGCTAGAATTTGTTATGTAGATGGAAGAAAATTTTTAGAAGGTATGAAGCCATGAAGTTTCCGGATGTTGGATGAGTTTCAAGATATTGTTTCTGATAATGTACCTGGAGGGTTTACCACCAATAAGGAAGATCAGTCATCAGATTGACTTGATTCCTGGAGCCAGTTTGCCAAATAAGGTAGCTCATAGAATGACTCCAGTAGAAAATGAGGAGCTGAACAGACAAGTTCAAGAGTTGTTAGAAAGGGTTTGATATGGGAGAGTTTGAGTCCATGTGCAGTACCTGCAGTACTAGCACCAAAGAAGGATGGGGAGTGGAGGATGTGTACAGATTCTCGCCATAAACAAGATAACAATCAAGTACGATTTCCCTTGCCAAGGATGGATGACCTCGATGGACTGCTTTGAGTGGAGCTCAAGTACTTCACAAAGATTGATCTGAAGAGTGGATATCACTCAGATCTGGATTAGAGAGGGAGATGAATGGAAGACTTCATTCAAGACCAAAGAGGGCCTGTACGAGTGGTTAGTCATGCCTTTTGGGCTAACCAATGCACCGAGCACATTCATGCGGCTCATGAACGAGGTACTAAAAGAATTTCTGGAAGTTTTGTTATTGTGTATTTAGATGATATTTTGATTTTCAGTAAGACCTTGGATGAGCATCTGATGCATATTCGGAGAGCCTTTGAGAAGCTAAGAGAAGAGAAACTATTGATTAATCTGAAGAAGTGCAGTTTTGTGAAGAGGAGTTAGTGTACTTGGGGTTTGTTGTCTCAAGAGAAGGTCTCAAGATGGACCCAGAGAAGGTGAAGGCTATTCTAGAATGGCCTACCCCAAGAACTGCTACTGAGGTGAGATCTTTCCATGGTTTGGCTAGTTTTTATAGAAAGTTCATTAGAAACTTTAGTAGTATTTGTGGACCCCTGACTGAAACAATGAGAGGGGATAGAAAAGAATTCAAGTGGAGCACTGGAGTGACAAAGAGTTTTGAACTGTTGAAGCAGAAGGTAATAGAGCAACCTGTTCTAGCCCTCCCAGATTTCAACAAGGTGTTTCAGGTGGATTGTGATGCCAGTGGTTGTGCCATTGGAGTAGTTTTGAGCCAAGAAGGTAAGCCCATTGCCTATTTCAGTGAAAAGTTAAATGATGCCAAGAGAAAGTATTTTGTATATGATCAAGAATTTTATGCAATAGTTCAAGCATTAAAGAAATGAAGACATTATTTGTTGCCAAAAAAATTTGTTCTATATACTGATCATCAGGCCTTGCAATACTTAAATAGTCAGGGAAAATTAAATCAGAGGCATATGAGATGGGTTGAGTTTTTGTAGAGTTATACCTTTGTTTTGAAACATAGGAGTGGGAAGTCAAATAGGGTTGTAGATGCCTTAAGTAGGAGGCATACATTAATGACAAAGATGCAGATTGAAGTGGTTGGGTTCAATGAACTTAAGACATTGTACACAAAAGATCTTGATTTCGCAGAGACTTGGAAAACTTGCAAGGAACTTGTTATAGTGGACATGACAAGGTGGCTGGATTTCATAATCCAGGATGGCATGTTATTTAAGAGAAGTCAATTGTGTATTTCAAGGAGTTCCATGAGGGAGAACCTGATAAAGGAGAAGCATAGTGGAGGAATGGCATGACATTTTGGTCGGGATAAGACCATTGCCATAATTAGTGAGCATTATTATTGGCCTTAGTTGTCACAGGATGTGAAGAAGTTTGTACAAAGCTGCAGGGTAAGTCAGATGGCTAAAGGAGTGAGCCAGAATATAGGCTTATATCAGCCCTTACCTGTACCAGAGAGGCCATGGGAGGATATAAGTATGGACTTTGTTCTTGGTTTTCCAAGGACACAACGGGGGAATGATTCAGTCTTTGTGGTGGTTGATAGGTTTTTGAAGATGGCACATTTCATTCCATGTCAGAAGACCCATGATGCAGTCCACATTGCTGACTTGTTCTTCAAAGAGGTGGTGAGGCTACATGGTCTGCCAAAGAGTATTGTTTCAGATCGTGACACCAAATTTGTGGGGTACTTTTTGAGGACCTTGTGGAAGAAGCTGAAGACAGAGCTGAAGTTCAGTTCTACACACCATCCACAAATAGATGGGCGTGATAGGAGGTTGTTGTATCAGGAGTTTGGGTAACCTACTAAGATGTTTGGTAGGAGATAAACCCAAGGATGAGATCTTGATCTTACTCCTTAAATAGAGTTTTCTTTTACAACACCCCTCACACCGTAAGCACCGTAGAACACCGCTCCAGATTGTGTATGGAGGTAGCCCCATAATAGCTCCAAAATTGAGGAAGATGGACCAAGAGAAGAAAATAAGTGTTGAAGCCAAATATTTTGCAGAGCACATCAAAAATATACATGAGAAGGTACAAAAACACATTAATAAGATGAATATGCAATATAAGGCTAAGGCAGATCAGAAAAGGAGGAATAAGGAGTTTCAGACTGGCGATGAAGCCATGGTCCACTTGAGGAAAGAAAGGTTTCCTGTGGGAACCTATAAAAAATTGAAGATGAAGAAATTCGGTCCTTGTAAGATTTTGAAGAAGCATGATTTAGGGAATGCATATGAGGTAGAGTTGCCTGATGGAATCAACATTTCCCCTGTGTTCAACATTTCAGATTTGACAGAGTATAATGAAGGTGGAACGAAGGAAGAACCAGCAATAGGGCAGTATGGCATTCCAACACCTACTTTAGAAAGGGAGGAGATTGAAGCAATCTTGGATAGTCATGTGGGAAGGAGTACCAGAAATAGGCAGTATGAAGAATATCTGGTGAAATGGAGAGGAAGGCCTGTGGAAGATTCATCCTGGCTATCTAAGATAGTAGTTGACTGGTTGGGTTTTTCTCAACCATCTGAGATGTGATGGGTCACTTCTCAAATTACCCTGGGTGTCTGATGCAGGAGCATCTAGTGGTGTAAGGGCAATCTTGCATCACCCAAAAATAGTTAAATTTCAAGTTTCTCAAATTTTATATGTTTTTACATTTTTGGATACCCTTTTCGTCATAATGAAATTCCCAATTTATGATTTTTATTTTCTATTTAAGTGGGTCAAAGATATTGCAGCTTTAGTTTCCCAGATTTGCACCTAAAAATCTTCTGAGTTAGATTTGAAGCACTTAGAGCTCCCGGATCGGCCCCGAAACTTGCTGAAATCGGCATAGCGGATTTCAAGTGTGTTATTGACTTTGAGACCTTTCCAACGGTTCAAAAAATTCGTAAATCGAAGTCCCAGATCAAAAGTTATGGCCCTGAGAAATTGGCACACTTTCTAGAAGATACAATTGCAAATGTTCTTTTGAAATTTGAACTTCAAGTTGTAAATTTTTGGCGCCAAACCGCCTAAACTCAAATTTGAATGTTGTTTTGGCTCCAAACTAAAGAGGAGCTCTATTTATGGGTAGGTTTCTAATTTTTGGGTAACTTTTTGGGGACAAGCTTGCATAT
>VDFB02193867.1:711775645-712008157 GCA_007258455.2 Sequoia sempervirens | reverse complement strand
TTTCTTGGGATCACTGGGGTCCAAGGCCAAAGCAACCAGGGTAATTCTGTACAGCAGAATCTTTTGAGAGGGCTACCATTCAGAAACAACATCCATGGTAGGAACACGGATGCAGGGTTTAAGAGAAAAATCGCTCAATGTTTTGGGGACTGTCTTCCAGGAGGTGAATCCTTAAGACAAATTAGTTTATTTATTTGTACGAGTTTTTTCATTTACCTATGTTGTTCAGGCAATGTATTGTTGTTTTTTAATTTTTCATTTGCCATTTAGCTCCGTGTCACAAAATTTCCAGCGCTAGAGTCGCCAGTTAGTAAATTTTCAACAAATCATTCTCCAAAATTCTGTGTACAATAAGCAATTGCATAAATTTGGACATATTAATAGAGACACCTAAAACGCATATTTTCCATCACGTATTAACCTATCATGGATATACTTCTGTTTTTTTAAAAAATAGAAAGATTAAACAACTATTGTACTCTCAAAAACTTTTCCTTTCCTTCATAATTGTCACTGATGGAGGTTTTCATGTTTTTTCACTGTGTGGGGCAGCTAAATTTTTGATAGATGTGAGATCTGGTGAGCAGGAGAAGGTGCATCTCTGGTTATCCACTATGGCAAGGACAGAAGGCAGCCTGGTCTTAGAGTATGTGCATTCCACCGAGAGAGGTAACGACCTGAATCTGTGACTGAGTATAGATAATAACATATGGGTATGCCAAATAAGAATGAAAATAAGTAATTGCATCCTCTGTTCTCAATCCTGATATAAAGTTAAGGCTCTGTATTCATCCAGAATATCAATGCTTAGCATATCTACTTCATCGAAATAAACTTTTTTTGAGAGTGGTACACTGTAATCCGATTGTTTGTTGGTTTGCAAGGCAATTACAGTAGCATCTTAAGCTCAACCCTTGAATGACAAGCTCTGTTACCACAAATTCCCGTTTTAGCGTGCGAAACGCCGTTTCTAAGTCTGCCCTCACATTTCTGACCGTTAAAAACGTTGCAAAAGGGTTTTGCATTTTTCTTCAGTTTTGTGTGTTTTTTCGTAGATATGTACTTAGTTTCTGTTTCTTTGGAACTTCCAATAAAAGCTTTAATATATTTTTTTAACCTTGTCTAATTTTTTATTTATATAAATTTGTTTTTGTTTCTAAAGGTTTTTTTTTTTTTTAAATTAATTTTTATTATGAATTATAATTATAATTAAAACATATAACTTTTTAATCATTTTTGTTTTTATTTTTTTTTTAAATTTAATTTTAATTTTTTATTGTATGTGTTAGTACAAATAATTATGATGATTTTATTTTGATTTTTAAATTGAAAAGTTTATCAAATTATTTCAAGGTAAATATAGAATAGTCTTAGTGTTTTGTTTTTATTATTTTTTGATTTGACAAATTTTAGTTTGTATGCATATTTGTGTGGGATTAAATTTTTCTCATCACATTGTTATTGACATTGTTGTTTGTAATGTAGATGACAAGACATCCACTACTAATGTAGAAGTAGTCTCTTGGAGATTTATTTTTGAATTAAGTCAAAAAGATAAATTATTAAATACCATCTCCTATACTTCTAGTATTTTCCTACCTTGCCATCAAAACTTAAGAACATTGTCTTGATTGTCAATATGATCCACATGCCTTTTAAAAGTTTATAATGTGTTTTTTCTCGCAATACCTTGCATGCTAGAATAAGGTTGTTGTTGGGAAAAACATGTTGTTATAAAATTGATAGCAATGAACTCATCCATACTTCTTTAGTAATTGAACACATAGTTCAAAAACTTTGACTTGTAAAAATTTGGTAGACCCAATTTTTTTTCTGTTTTGGAAATTGACAAAAAAAAATCTTGACAAATTTTGCAAACATTGAAAAACACATAAATTTGAAAAAATATTCGTCAAAACATGCAATTACCAAATTTAAAGAACATATTATAGATTTTCTTCATATTTAGATGAAGATTAGGGTTCATTACACATCATAGATTAAAAACAAGTTAAACATGTTGGCTTCTAGTATCAATATAAATAAAAAATACAAATTATAATTTCAATATTCATAGTTTATTAATTCCTTCTATAACTAAAGCTTATAAATGGATGTGTTAGTGTTCTCAAACTAGATGGTAGTGTTACAACTTCTTGTTGAGGAACACTATCATCCTCTCATCCTCAATAAGAGCATTAGGCATATGAACATTATGTAAATGTGATGAAGCCCCCACTAATGCCTCACACTTTGCCTCATTATATGTTACATTTGTTGCCTTCTTCTCGAAATCAACTATATCATTAGCACTAAATATGAGATCCACGTCCTCAACAATCCAATTGAATATGGATCAATGCCATTGAGGTCAAATTCTTCATGTGTCTCTTACCTCTTCACCTTCTTTGCATGCAACCAAATATTGTTCCACACAAAGACATGGTCATTCAAGCTTGTGGAGGAACAATCCTCTCCCTCAAAATGGGGCCCACCACAAAGTTGATGTGGATGCATAGGCCAATAACATATCGAAAAAAGTTATCAATCTAACTCTTTAGAGATGCATGAGAGTGTCAAGTGTTTGAGAGGACAATTTACTGCCTTATTATTGGCTTGTACGCTTATAGGTAAAAATGTGGGACCCACCAAAAATTGCTAATAGATTATTTTAAATCAATTGTCCATTGGCATTTTGAGATCCTTCTGCCAATACTTCAAGGATGAATGAGTCGTTCATTGTAACCTATCATGGATGATTGAAAAGTGTGGATGTGCTCATCAAATACTATTGGGTAAGTGTGGAAATGAGGGAAAAAAGGGGGGGGGAGGGGAGGGGGGAGGGGTAGGGGTCAAAAGTGGCCACTTTTTTTTTGAATAAGCTAAACTTGAACTTGGATGAGTAATTTGAGATATGTACAATCAAAATTTAAAGATATGATAAAAACAAAAATTGTAGTACTCTGAATTTAAATTCGAAGTTGCTAATTTTTTTAAATGGTAAAGATTAAGAGGGTGAAATGCTATGCACACATAAATGTTTGTATTTTCATCATTAAAATATAACATATTTGGTGTACGCCCCTTTTTTGTTGTGTTAGGTGTTTCTTAAAACTGGTTGGTAGAAATACAACCAAGAGAGAGCACTACAAATGCATTTTTTATTTATTTTATTATTTATTTTTATGATTTTCCGAAGTGGATGCACATGAAATCTATTAAAAAATATGAATTTTTTGAATGTGAGTAGAATGTAATGTAGAACAATCTTATATAATTTTTTAAAATTTGACTAAGTGCATCAAAAACTATAAAGAAAAATCAATACATATGTATTTGATGATAATGATTTAGAATTGTTCAAACAAAATAAAATAAATACTTAAACTTAATTAAAATATTAAAAAAATTATATAGCTAGAAGGCCAAGAGGTAGTTTGTCATTTTGGTGGTGGTTTTATTAATTTTTATTCTAAAATGAATAAATATAATGATATTGAAGTTTAAAATTGTTATTGAATATGAAAACCATGTCTTTGTGAGGTGTCATAGAGGTCTGACCCTTATGCTTGGTCATCCAAGCCTAAAAGGGTGGGACCAACTTTTGAATAAACACTGTGAGTGCATTATGCAAATCACCTACAAGTAAGATAAATGAGGATCTGACGGAGATCCGGAAAAGACGATGTCCTATCCTTCGACGTGATCGACGCTTTTTGATCGCGCTGGACTCTTCCTTTCGATCTTTCGCTCTGATTTTTTCGATCTTTTTCCTTTTGATCTGATCCTGACGCCCGATTTCTGATCTGCTCTTTCGACGGATCCTCGACTGCCTCTTTTGTTTTCGAGACTTTGTTCTTACCTTTGGGATTCTTTTTCTCTTCTTTCTCTGTCCGAGACCTCTTCCTTTACCTCTCTATCTCTCTTTGTCTCTTTCTATCTTTTGCTCTCCTCCCTCTTTATCTCTCCCACATACCCCTCTCTCAGGTAAGAGTGCAAAATTTTGTCACACTTTTAGAAAAGAGGCAACCAACACTCATTCAACTTTTAAACTTGAATCACTAAAAAGTGGCATATATTTTTTTAATTTTGAAATGGTGTAAACTAATAAAATGTGTATTTTTTAGTATATTTTATGTTTTTATTTTTTTGAAAAAATTAAAAAATTATCTAATATAGTTTTTTTTATAAATTGAGTACACTAATTTAGTTGCTAATAAAATGTTGAAAAATAAAGTTACATGAGACTTCGCTATTTATATTGTAAATTTTATTTTGTTCCTTCAAATTTTTTTATGTATTTATAACTTTAAACTTTAGTACATGAATTTAATTTTTTCTAATTTTGATAAATAAGGTTTTTAAATAAATATTAAATGTGCATGTATAAAAAACACATTTGTTTTTATTTGACATCAACTTTCATATTAACTATTTATTTAAAATAGAAGATAAATTATACCATCTTGATATAAAATCTTTTATCTAGTGCATCATATTTTTTTTTCAATTTTTTAAAATAAGTTTTATTATTTTTTCTTGATGTGATAACCAACCTAATATTTTGGTGTTGATAACCCACTTTTAGGAAAAATAATAAATAAAATATAAATAATAATTAAACTATTAAAAATATATAGTTTTAAAAACTACACTTATTGATTTACAAAAGGGCATTTTATATTTAGAAAAAAATATTTATACGAGTAGTAGTTGAAACATCAAGTTTTTCAAATAATTTTATTTTTTTGGTAAATTGGCCTTTAAGTGGTGTTAGATATGCATTTAGTCGACAATTTTAGTTGGAAATTTTGTGGACATATGTATCTAACTTAGCTAGAGTGAATTTAACTAGATCATATGTTTGATCAAAATTGATTTTTAGGTAGAAATACTTAAATTCACTAGTGTTGATAAGTTGGCCAAAAGTGTGACACAAATTTGTACTTTTACCCTCTCTCTCCCTTTCTCCCCATCTGACGGAAGCGATCGCCTGAATCTGACGCTGATCTCTGATCAAAGATCTGGATGACTTTGACGGATCTGATTCTGACGGACTTTGATCTTCTTGACGTTCGATTGATTGATGTCGGATCGGAGCGGCAGCGTTGTTCTGGATCGATCCCGTGAATCGCAGATTTGATCTGATCCGAGAAACGGATCTGATAAAACGGATGCGATCGACGGTCTGATGATTGAATTTGCCGGATTCTCGTTCGACTGAACAATGATCCGGAGTCTTTTGATCTCTGATCGATCCGGAGGATCGCTTTGTTCTGGATGATCTTTGACTGCCGGATCGTGTTTTGAGTCGGGTGATGGACGCTCTTTGTTCGACTTTGATTCTTCTTTGATCCTGGATCCTGACGGATCCTGAAAGATCGCGCACGGAAAACGGATCGACGGATGCGCTGATCGTCCCGGAGATCTCGGAAGCCGGATCCGGAAAAGATCCGATCTGATGTTCCGCTCGACCCGCAGATCTCGTCTGGTTCATCTCTTTTTGTCCCCCTCCCTCTCTATCTTTCTCTACTCCTTTCTATCGAGTCTTGGGAAGGACTATCCAATTGTGCAACCCACACAAATGACACATAAAACAAATAATAGACTACAAAAGAACACTATATTCACCCTATGAAAACTTTTAGTGAGGAAAAAAACTAGCATAAAAATATTTTATTATATTAATTTCACAACACAATTACAATTTTCCACAATGGCCTTCCTCTCATACATTAATACATAACTTGAAAATGCCACTTCTAGTCTTGTTGTGTGGGCTACAACATGACACTACTAGATTTTAACATGATCCCTTTGACACAAGTGCACTCCACATCATACTTCTTGTACCTCACTTGACTCTTGGTTCTCACTCTCTTAGCATTACCTCATTGTAATTCTATTATTTTCCTCAGTCTTATTTGCTTACTTTTGATTGTCTTGTATTCTCCTATTTATACCTTTCTTCAACTTCCCCAAATAATCTACGTTGGTCTCAAGATGGCACAAAGCCTAAAACTACATGAAATATTTCACCAACCTATAGTAACCAATTTATGAATTCCAATGGTCAAATGGTGGATAATCTTCACATGGCCCATCATACACATTCCCAATGATCCACTCATCCTTCCTAAATATCTATTTGTTGGTGCAAACAAAAAAAATATTTCGTAAATCATAATAGATCTAATTGAACATCTTTGCTAACCTCTCTTCACTCATTCACTAAATTATAGAACTATACCTGTCCAAATAACCTCCAACTTCAGCAATAGACCAATCAATCACATATATAACTACTGTTGAAATTGCAACACACAATTACTTAATATAGGGAAATGGGTCAACTTCTCTGCATCATAGACTATCAACTATTTGTCAAACATATGAGCTAGACCTCAAATTCTCATCTTTTCAGACACAATGCAAATTCTCTACATATGATGGTCTCAAGATGTCCTTGCATTAGACACTCATGATAAATAAAAAATGAGCCTTATTTTCTAAGGCAAGTTGCCTTAGTTTAGGAGTTCTAATCCATTGACTACTCAACTCATTCTTTCCACCTCCTCAGGTATGCTTCTAGTGATCCACCCTACCTTGCATTAGACACTCAGGATAAATAAAAAATGAGTCCCTTATTTTCTAAGGCAAGTTGCCTTAGCTTAGGAGTTCTAATATGTTTTCTATTCAACTCATTCTTTCCACCTCAGGTACATGCTTCTATTGATCCACCCTAAGCACTACTTTCACCCCTTTCATATGTTTCTTTGTTCCACCAGTTATCCTCCACACCACTTTCCCATTGCCTACATTCAATCATGACCCACTTTTCTTTTCCATCAGCTAATCCCTCATATTTTGTCAACTTCTTTCTTGACCATTGCAAATCCATCTACTTGGTCGCCAATTGTTGTAGGTTCTTAAATACAACTCCTCATCCTCTTATTCATCTATCCTATCCTCTAGATTGTTGCCTTTTGATGACCTCCCTTCTCACAACCAACCCTTTGTGCTACTTCTTTTGCATGTGTAGTGTTGCCACTTGTTCGAGCAATGTCATATATCCTTGGAATCAACATATGTTACTCCTTTCTAATGCTTACCCTTGTGTTATTGTAAAACTATTCCTCGCCCGCCCTTAGAAGCATCAACTTGTACTTTGACCATCCTTCTATATGGTATAAACGTTAGCTATTCCACCATACACCACATCTCTATCAAACTACAATGGCCTTCCTAACAACAAATGCCACACATCCATTAGTGCAATATCACAACGCATCGTCATGGTATGCTCCAATGTTAAAACTCACCTAGCATTGTACCTCCACCAAAATTCAATATATTTGTTGTAATCAACCAAGCCAATATGGGTGTGGATGCCTCTTCCTCCTCAATCCCAACTTTTCAACCATTTTCAAAGACACCAAATTATATGTGTCACAACTAACCACCACCACATCACAACATTTACCACTTGCCTTGCATCAGACTTTGAACAAGCTCTTCCTCTATTGTTTCACCACTCTTGTCACACGTTACAGCCCTTCGTGAAACCAAAAAATCTGCATCCTCGAGGTCCCTTTCCAAAGTGGGTGACCTCTCATCACTAAACATATCTCTTGTGTCGCCTTTTTCCCATTATTCTTGGCACTCAAATGCTCTATGCCCATCCTTGCTACACCTAAAATAAGTTCCTTTGAAGAATTTTCGCCTTTTTCTCTCTTATTCTCTTTTATTTGTTGAGGTTATCCTTCACACTCCTCTTGAGATTCTTTGTCAAAGGTGTCTTCTACTCTTTTATCTTTGTGGTAACTTCTACCACCATCTTTTCCCTTGCGATAACTACTACATTCATCTCCATTATTGTTACGATAGGCCACATCATCTCCTTTCTCTTTGTGGTAGGAGCTCTATCTTCTCTTCCATGGTGGTATTGGTTACCAATTCCTTTACCTCTTGGGCTTTCTTTATCATGGTTGCACCCATTCGGTTGCTTTGGTTTTCCTCTCTTGTTTGGCAATTATGCCTATCCTCTTTCTATTGATTTAATTTATTCTCTATAGTGAGAGCCAACTGGTAGGCCTCCTCAATTGTTTGGATATTCCACATACACAACTCCTCTTGGATGGGTTCCCTCAATTTGTTAATGTATTTGGCCACCTTCTGAACCCCCTACGATGTTTTGACCTGATTGTCAACATGTAATGCTCCTTAGTGTACTCTTTCACGATCATCTCACCCTAATGTAATTGTGCAACTCCTTCAACATCTCCAATTGGTAGTTGGCTAGAATAAATTTGGACCTAAGCTTTATGTCATTTGGCCCCACTTTGTAATGCTAGGCTTCCTTGTTCTATTTCTCTCCAATTGAACTTCCTTCCACCATATTGCTATATGGTCTTTTAGTTTCATCTTTGCAAATTTTTCCCTATCTAATTTTATAATGTTTTCATACTCAAAATGTTCCTCTAGATTTATGATCCAATGTATTAACTCCTTAGGATCCAATTTTCTAAAGTAGTTCGATATATCCACCCTTATTCTCTTACTAATGCCATAAATAGCCTTCATCATCCTCTCCTTGCCCCCCTTGCTTCCAATTAATTCCACCTGATCCGCTTCCTATTCCTCATCATCACTCTCCTCAGTGTTAGGATTAAGGTTCCTTTGATAGTCTTTCTCTAACATGTTCATTTATTTTTGCATCGCCTTCAACATCTCACACATCTTCACTTTTTTGCAATATTTAGGGTTTCTCACCCTCTCTTTGGTGGCATCTTGATAACCTCTGTTGATCAACACTCTATCTATAATTACCTCTTGCAATCTGCCTCACAACCAACAATTTGTTTAGAAATCTCTTATAGATTGCTTCATTTTGTAAACCATTTTTAATTCTTGCAAAGTATAATTTACCATTGTGTGCTTCCTCCTATTTTACTTATGCCTTAATTTAAACCAACATCTCCACCTTATTTGGTAAACTCATTCTAAAAAATTTCATCGACAAGGTGCATCACACATACACCAATATTAATTTGAGATCAACCTTGCTTTAATACTATTTAATGCAATCATGACCAGAAGGTCTCAAGAAGGATTGTCTAATTGTGTAGCCCATACAAATGACACATGAAATAGAAAATATACTACAAAGGACACCAAATTGACCTTTAGAAAACCCTTAGCAAGGGAAAAGCTTAGCCTTAAAAATCTCTTTTTATATTAATTTCACAGCACAATTATAATTTACCACAATGGACTTCCTCCCATACATTAATACATAACTTGAAAACACTTCTAGACTTGCCATGTGTGTTACAACATGACACTACTAGATCCTAACATGATCCCTTTTACACAATTGCACTCCACATCACACTCCTTGTACTTCATTTGTCTCATTTCTCCCTCTCTAATAGTTGCCTTAGTGTAACTCCACTATTTTCCTTAGTCTTCTTCACTTCCAATTGTTGTAAATTCTCCTATTTATACATTTCTCCAACTTCCCCAAATAATCTACGTTGGCCTCAAGATGGTGCCAAATTTGAAACCATATGAAATATGCCATTGATGAATAGTAACCAATTTATGAATTCTAATGGTCCAACAATGGATAATCTCCATGTCGTTCATCACACACCCTTCCCAATCTGCTCATCCTTCTAGAATATCTACCCCTTGTCACAAACTCAAAACAACCTTTCATAAATCATAATAGTTCTAACTAAACATCTCTCTCAACATGTAGACACTAATTCACTAAATTATAGAACTACTCCCTAGACCACAACTCATAAATTACTTAATGCGGTGAAATATGTCAACTTCTTATCACTGTGTAATGTCCTTGACAAATATTAATGAAAATGTTTGTGGATAGATTTAAATATATTTAATCTAGTCCCCTTATAAAACCTAAACACTTAGGAAAATATTTTGGCTTTTTCTATTTTGGGATTTAAATTTTTAAGAACCTAGAACTTTAGAAACCCTAGACAGATATAATGTTTACACAAAAACATTATCGACCTTGATTATACTCCAAACTTCATTATTTCACTTTATCCGAATCTATCAAACCCAAAAAAACCCCTTTTTACACTTACACATTCACATTAAATACCTATTATTACATGGTTAAGTTCACAAGTACTTGATAAACACCATATTCAAATGTATACCTAGATCTAATCAACTAAGATTGTAAACATTTCTTTGCATTCATTGATACCCAAACATATAAATCAAATTCACAAGAAAAAAGTGTAATGTCCCCTTATTAGAGACATAAAATGCACAAGTTAAGGTCAAGAATTTTATTTACCAACACCTAATTTTGCACATGTAATTTTCCTTGAGGGCCTGCACACATCATGCATTATCGAAAAATACACATAGTTCCTTAATCCAATTCAAATTAGACAATTCCAGATTGAGCATTTTAAGAATAAGGTAGATGCATTATCATCTAGTGCATAAACACATCATAAACTGATATGACTTATTGCTCTTGACCGGAATAGATCTTTGCCCTGTTTCCTCTTTCCTAACCTCATTGGATGGTAGGTTTATTGTGCCAAGGGCGCATGCACGATCTCAAATTGGACTCCCTCAAGGTGTTCCACCTGTCTTGGGACTGTCCATCAATGGAGCAATTTACCCGCCTTTCCCCTCCACACACTCCCTATCCTTATTGAGTGCTAGTGAAAGGGAATTTTGGCTCAAAGTCTATTCTCGTAGTAGTAAAGTCATAAAAGCTTATGATATACAATAATTGCTGCAAGCATCATTATTGGACATTGATAAATAATAGCCCTTTATATCTATTTAGGGTGTTTGTCAATCACTTATGCTGTATAGATGAACTCAATATATTGGCATATAAATATCCATTGAAGAGTGTCATTCAATCTCTCTATGTATTCGCCTATCACATTATATTTAGTCAAATTCACAGTTCGTCACATATTAGAATGCTATAAGCTTTCATTGATATAAGATATGGGGTTAGTTAGTATATTGTAACCCACTGTCCATAATAACTCAAATTCATTTATATCATCCTTAATGTTCCTTAGTCGGTTGAGAGTACTTACCTCTGAATCGATGCACTGACTGGATGTTCTCAAGACGTAATTCCTGTAACCCGATCTGTCCTTTCTCTCTACGAGATGATGTAATGACCTTCTTCCTAGGAGAAACACTTAAACCCGAACCTTGCATTCAACCTGTTTCTCAAAGAGACATTATAAGCGTTAGAGGTCAGTAATAACATCTAATAAGATCAAAGATGGCCTAAATACTTCATTCTTGTCAAAGGATTATTTATTTCCTCCTTACTATGAATTATTCTTCTATAATATATTTCATTCTGACATTAAACATCTTTCAAGGTCTCATAGATGAGATTCTAGTATACCCTAGTGAACGAATAGTCATTATAATGATATTAAATACTAGATATTATAACCAAAATAATATATATTGACAATTGATCTTAATATCACAATATGAATAACTCCAAAACACCAATAACCATTCACTGAAGTGACCAGATAATCAACAACTTGTAAATGGAGGAATTAGAAGTAATATCTAACCTTTATTTGCTTTGTGTGCTGAATCATAGAACCGATCATAAGTGTCTAGTTCTGGAAATTACTTATATTTTCGTAACACACCAACCTCCATCGATATCCAACACTCGGGAATGATTCTTTGTTATTCTCTACTGGTTTCTTATCATAAAAACGTTGGCATAGGAGTTAGCTGCCAGTATGTTGCGTCCAGGTCATCTTTAACTTATCCCCGTCTCACCCGAGAACGTCTCCTCCAAGCTACGTCTTTCTTTGGTAGATTCCAATAGTCTTTATTCCCAAGTACTTGTCTTATCTCATTGTCTCTTCTTAAATCCTCATATTTGTCTTGAACGACCCCCTTTGATTTATCTGATATCATTTGTGGTTACCCTGGCTTGCCAAATGAAATCAATGTGATTCTCCTACATCCGCGTCATCCAGTTCCTGAGAGTCATGTCGAAAATCTCCTTGTAATCCCGTTACTTCCTCATCCTTCTCTTTTCATGTGTTCCTCCTAATGCACGAGCCTAAGAGCCCTTCTTAAACTATTTCCACAGGATGCGACCTTCTTGCTGGGACGTGACCCTTCTAAGGTTGCGTCTTCTTGAAAAGGCATCTGAAACTTAAACGCCGATTTAGAGGGCACGAAAGTCTTTTCCCAAGATGCTTATTATAATTTCTATATACATGCTTTAACAAATATATACTTAATGATATCAAATTTTCACAATTCATATTGTATTGTTCAAAAGACTCCTAGATTTGATTGTGTGCAATTTTTTACATCAACGTTTCGGATCACACTACATCAACATTTCGGATCACAGAGTGTGATCTGAAACGTTGATGTAAAAAATTGCACACAATCAAATCCAGGAGTCTTTTGAACAAATATATACTTTATTATTTCATAGTTTCAATTTTGTATACTTTCCTTTATTATTACAGATTTATCATTGTAATGTATGTTATAGGAGATAATATTATCTATAATGACCATGGTAATTACTCATACTTATATTTTGATATTTACTTTATTTGTTAATATTTTATTATTATAATATTTGTTTAATAATATTAATTGTTGTATTGTTTCTTCTATGATAATCGTAATTTCTATTTGGATTTGATTAATTAGATTTTCTTATGAATATCATATTACCAACTATCTTTGTAATCGTAATTACAATATTGTTTTATGTTTATGTTTTATATTAATTTATACACTTTAATATCTATTATATCATAACCATGTTTATGATGTTATTAATAATATTCATAATTATAATATTGTCTTGGACAATTATAATTATGTAATATCAAATGGATAACTTTACTATCTAAAATGTCATAATTTCGGGGATATGACAGAAAGTGTAAAGCCTCTATTGACATTATACGGGATTGAAACCCATTACAAAACACAGCCAAGGCAGCAACCATAATAGAAAATATAATAGTATGCCCTAATAATGGGAATATCAACTTCATAGGTGCAATACAAGCTGAAAATATAATGGCTTACTCCCAAGACAACTTGCAAATCAAACCAGTTTGTTATTGTTGAAGGTCCACCACTAATAAAGCTCAAATGGATCCCTATGTGAGATAGCTCCTTTAGTAAAAAAGGTTTCATCCTTTGATGCAAGATCTATAAGGGTTTTGTCCCTTGACCTCCTATAAATTTGTGAGCTTTTCTCCATAGATTTGGTGCTTGAGCACACATGCTTGCAATAAGTTTCAGTTAGGGTTTTTGTGTATATTTGATAGATGCTCTTTTTGCATCCTATCTTTCTTTTGAATATACACTAAGAAAGATGTCAAAATTTAACACAATGGCCTCTAACTTGAAACTGGTACATGGTAGAGATTGCCCATAACTATCAAGTGTTGTTTCCTCCACTTATGCAAAAATGGGCTTGGGAGGCATGAAAGAATGTCCCCTGCGAACTGCAATTATCCTTACCAATAATAGCATGGGGTCCCTTAGGGTTTGAAGCCATAACTACCTTATTAATGGTAGCTAAAATTATCTTCTTTGTTTGTACATTTGGGTATACATGTGGATCCACATCCTCATTATTAAATGATACTTTTGTGCCCTTAAGGACCATTCTAGAAGATATGCTAGCAACCTATACATTAATGGTTGTTTGGTTGTGCAGGGAGGTAGGTGGAGATGAATAGTGAAAAGAGGTGGAAGTGTTGTTTGGGTGTTGAGGATACCTTATGACTCATGCCATAAGTCAAGGTTTGGGGTTTGGAAGGGAGACATGATAGTGAGGGGAAGTCCAACTCTACGATGTTAGTTTGTGAAGGAGTGGGATTTGGTAGAGAGGTACGATGGTATGGGAAATTTCAAAGTCTTGATGGAAGAGTGAATAAAGGTGGGGAATGCCCAGAGGACATGAATAGATGAGAATGCTTGATACCCCAATGGAGATATAAGAGAAATCAAACTTAGGAGGAAAACCATATTGGGAAGGGAGGCTTTACAACTTCAACGACTTACATCAACTTAGAAGATTAGCCATGCCTTCATACTTAAATTTTTTGGGGATCTTAGGAAAACACATGGGGGATGAGGGGGAATAATACAACACAAGATTGGCTCAAGTGAGATGTTAGAGTTAAGAAATGGGCATCTTGGCTCGCCGTATAAATTATAGAAAAACGGGACATGATACTTAGATTGTCAACTATTTGTTGGCCATATGAATTATCTTAGATATTCATTTTTTAGACATAATGTAGATTCTCCTTGACACCATTAGGATGCCCTTGCATCATCTCTCTTTCCATCTCTCTCTACCTCTCTCTCTCTTTCTATTTCCCTCTCTATATCTACCTCCTCTCTCCTCTATCTCTCACTCTCTCTATCTTCCTCTCTCCATATATCTCTCTCCCTCCCTCTCCCTCGTTATCTCTATATCTCTTCCTCTCCCTATATTTATCTCTTTCCCTCTCTATTTGTCCCTCTCTATCTCTATCTATCTTCCCCTCTACCTCTACCTATTACTCTATCTTCCTCTATCTCTCCTTCGCTATTGCTTCTCTATCTCTCCATCTTTCTCTCCCTTTATATCTCTTTCCACCTCTTTACCCCTCTTTATCTGTCTCATCTCATCCATCTCTATCTCTCCTCCCTCTCTCTGTCTCCTTCTTCCTTTCTGTCTTTCTCTATATATATATATCTCTTCATCTGTGTAATCGAGGCCTCTCCTCTCCTCTTTCTATCTCCTTATCCTCCATGTCCACTCTCTTTATCTCTCCATATCTTTATCTCTATCTCCCCTCCCTCCCTCTTCCATCCATCTCCATTTCCTCCCTCTTCCTCTATTTCTCTCATCTCTATACCCCTCTCTCTCTCTCTCTATCTCTATATATATTTTCCATGTCTCTCTCTTTCTACATCTCTCCTCTATCTCTGTCTCTCCGGCTCTGTCTGTATGTTCCATGTGTCTCCTAACTCCATCCGTCTCTGTCTCCATCTCCTCACCCCCTTCCATCTATTTCCTGTTGTCCCTCCCTCCCCCATTCCTTCCTGTATCTACATTCCCTTCCATCTCATGTTCCTTCTCTATCCATATTTTCCTCCATTCCCTCTCCCTCCATTTATCCACCCCTCCATCTCTATCTCTCCTTCCCTTTCCCTCTCCTCTATGTCTGTCCTTTCATCTCCTTTTGTCTTTCGTCCTCTGCACTCTGTTTCATTCATCTGGGTCATCTGGAGTCTCCATGATCTCCCTCTCTTTCCTCCACTCCCTCTATCTATATTTCTCCCCCCTCCCCCTCCCCTCCATCTCTATATATCTCCTTCTCCCTCTATCTTTCCCTCTTTGCTATCTTCCCTGTTCTCCCTTTCTCCACCTCTATCTCTTCCTCCCTCTTTTATCTTTATCTCCCTCTATCATTGTCTCCTCTATCTTTGTTTATTCCTATTTCTATTCCCTCTTTCAACTCTATTTCTCTCTTCATCTCTTTCTATCTTCCCTCTCTCTCTCTCTCTCTCTCTCCCTCTCCCCCTCTCTATATCTCCCTCTCCCCCTCTCTATATCCCCCTCTCCATCTATGACTTGAGTCTGATGCTTATGTTTGAGGCAAAAACATAATAAATTAGATATTTATATTTAATACAAAACACCTTTGAAATCGTATATAATATTCATACTTATAAATTTTGTTTATAGTTTTAAGTCTTAATTGCTTACGTTTGAGGCAAAAACATAATAAATTAGATATTTATATTTAATACAAAACACCATTGAAATCCTATATAGTATTTATATTTATAAATTTTGTTTATAGTTTTAAGTCTTAATCCCTTATAATTTGAAGAATGGTTTATTGTATGCGTTGTTTGGCCATAGACAAATTAAAACACTAACAATACTAACATTCCATATCAAATTAAGAAAATAAAGAATTATCATGGGGGCTTGAAATTTATATGATGATCGATTTCTTTCCAAGACAAAGGGAGATGGCTTTAGAGCCGTTGATGGATTTTGATCTGATCTCAACTTGGCAACAATAAGTGTGCATCCCATTTAACGTCTGCTTGCATTGTGAAAATTAACATTAACAAATTTGAATCTAGCATCAAAGCCACCTCCACATAATATCCAACTTCAATTCCGACAAGATATTGTATGAATGAATGAATGAAAGATTTTAATGACGTCCACGAGACTAAACAGTCTATGGGACCAAGAAACAAACTTAATTTTCTTTCATGCTCTTTTCTAAATCAGATCTCCTACTATTGATTTTGACAAGAAGACTAGCCGCCTGATTGATCTTATCCTCCTCGAATAACTGCTGCATATCGTCCATACACAAACTATTTGCATACTGTTTACGAATGTCTTCATACGCTGTGCATTCCATGAAGAAGTGTCGCTCCGTCTCAACCACCCCCTTATCGCAGAAAATGCAAGTTCTTTCTTCCCATGTTTCCTTAGGAGACTTCCATCTACCGGTCTCACATCTAAGATGATGCGATCCCGTCCTCAGTTGTGCAATTAACACCCTCGCTTTCCCTTTAATAGCAGCCCCTAAATACGTTTTTTCGCCATGATCCTTTGTCGGGTTAAACTCTTTGACGTAGTATGCTTTTTTTCGCCCAATCTGATTTGACCACATGGCAGTCCTAAATTTTTCCTTCACGTATTTTTTTATTTCATTATTGGTGCTAGGACACTCCTGTAATTTGATGTCCCACTTGTTCAGCCACTTGTTGTTCTGCTTCATCCAGGTTTTCTTTCTACGGTTTAGCGCCTCCTCCATAACCGCTTTGGGCCACCGGTGGTTGTCCATATTTTCAATCTTCTTTAGATAACTTATCAACCGAATTATCGCCGATGCTTCCAAGGGAAAAGCCCCCGCTTCAGCTAACAGAATTTCATATGGGACCGTGGCCTTAACTTTGAGATTGCTTGTTATTAGGTGTTTTTGGATCCTTTCTATTTGTTTCCAGCTGCACTTTGACATATTGCTTCCCCACACTTCACACCCATAAAGTACAACTGGCGTGACAAGTAAACCAAAAAGAGTTTTCATGGTTTTCCAATCCCAAAGTTCAGCTTTCCTACATCTGTTTTGCAGCAAGAAAGAGGCTTTCCAACCTCCCTGTATCCTTTTCGATCTACAAGTCTCCCAGCTGAGCTTATGGTGAAAATCAACCCCAAGATACTTGTATTCTTTCACTATATCAAGCGGACTACCTTCAAAAAGAAAGATATGCTGTTTTACTTTTCTATTCAAAGAGAAAATCATGATTTTGGTTTTGGTGGTGTTCACTTGCATCCCCACTTCCTGACAGAAGTGTTCTAGAGCTTTCAAATGTTCTCTTAACCCATGAGCTGTTTTTGAAATCAAAATAAGATCGTCAGCATATAGAAGTAATTTCACTACATAACCTGCCAATTGAATACCGTCCCCCCCATCCTTGCTCAACCAAGCTTCCAACTTATCAATGTAAAGCCCAAAAAGCGTGGGAGATAAAGGGCAGCCCTGCTTAACTCCAATATCGCTGCCAAAACACTCTGACATACCCTCACTTGTTCTGATTTTAGCATTAACATTCTCATATAACCTATGAACAGCAGCTCTGTACACATTAGGAATGCCTAATTCTTCCATCCTATTCCAAAGTTTATCCCTAGGCACCGTGTCAAAAGCTTTCTTGAAGTCAACGAAACAGCAATAAGCTTCCTCACCTTGGCAGTCCCAAATCTTCTCAATCAAGTGCCTAAGGGTGATGCAGTGATCAATGGTAGAGTGCCTAGATCTAAAGCCTGCCTGCCCCTTTGCCCTTTTGCCCTCATTTTCTGCCCAGTTGCTGATCCTACGCTCAACCATGCTCCCAAAGAGCTTGCCAAAGATAGGATTAACCATAATTGTGCGGTAGTTAGATGGGTTATTGATATCTCCACTTTTAAACAAAGGAATGACCACACTAGTAGTCCACACCAAAGGGAAGCCTTCCTGATTGACATTGTTGAAAATTCTTGTTATGTAAGGAGCAAGTGTTTCACTCCCCCACTTTAAAAATTCAGCCTGTATCCCATCTATATCCTGCGCTTTCCCACTTGCTAACTTCTTTATTCCTTGTTTAATATCATCCACGGTGAATAGCTCCATTGATGTGTTAACAACTGGAGGATAGCCTTTCTCGTGGACCCGCTCATAAAGGAGCCTAGCATACTCTAACCATTGGGTATCCGTGATATTGTTTTCCAACTTCTTTTTCTTTTGCTGCAGTTCCCTCCAAAAGCCTTTAGGATTCTGCTTCCCAAGCGATATTAGCTCCTTCCTTCTTTCATTAACATACTCATTTTTTTTGGATTGCACTAATTTTATATATTTTTTCTTGTATTCTTTGTCCATACCACTCTCCTTTAGCGATCTCTTGGCTGCCTTACACTCATCATCATACCACGGATTTGCCGGAAATGTGTTTGCAGCCCCCACCTTGGGACGTGACCTTTTACAAGCCTTCAATGCTTTGTGGATTATCGGGATCAGCAAATTGCTGTGAATATGGGCATCAGCCCCTTTTACAGCGTTTATCCCCTCTTCATTCTTCAAATCATAAAACTGCTGTTTAAGAACAGCATTAAATATTTCTTTATTTTCCTGATTTATGAGGATTTTACCCTTGGGAATGGCTTTTTTTTGCATGTGTTGAACTTGCTTGTTGTGCTGATTGATTGGAGAAATGCGAAGCTTAACATGAAGGGGTAAGTGGTCAGATTTCATCCCAATAGGACAGTCCACTATGTCAAACTCCATCAGCCTAGAACCAAAACTTTGAGAGCAAACCACGTAGTCAACCACACTTTGACCGTTGTAAGTCTTGCAAGTGACTCCCCCAGATGTCGGCCAATCTCTCACCCCGTTGCAAATAACCATGCCAAACAAACTACAAAGCCCAAGTAACTCAGTCCCAAACGAATTCACAGTGCCATTATCATCTTGAGATGTTCTTTCCCAATGGAGACCACCACCTTCCTCCAACCATATAGGATTGTTCTCCCCTTTTGCTTCACTGCTCAACTGAAGAGACTGATTATTGGCTGTCCTCGCATTAAAGTCACCCATTAAAACCACATCTCCAAGTATGTTAAAAGTAGAGATATCTTTTTTTAGCGATGCATACGGATCTTCGTTGTCTAAATTCCGCTTCTTATAAAACTTTGAATTTTTTGGAGCAAAGTAGCAAGCAGCTAGACTAAAAGTTACTCCATTTTCAGTTATTTGCAGCCATATGTATTGTTTATTTGTGTCTTCTTTTACAAACTCAACAATTCCCTGCCACTTCTCAGCTATTAACACTGCAACCCCTCCATGACCTTTACCTGTTTCATTTCCTTCGTTCCAAACTGAAACTTTTTTATACCCTTCGAAATCTGGAATTTTGCAGCCATCATGTTCATGCGTTTCCGTAAGAATGATAATATCCTTCCCTTTTGCTATGGGCCCCAAACCAGGTCCTCTTCTCCATGGATATCCTCTACAATTCCAGCTTACAACATGTAGGTTGTCCTGTGGGGCCCATAATTCCTATTTCTTGTTTGAGAGACGATCACTAATTTGGGCTTTCCCGTTCTTCAACCAAGCCCACTTGCCTTCATTTCTTGCTGTTTTCACCTTCTCCCATTCTTTCCTTTGTTCTTCCTGCTGCTCGAAAGTCAAATCTTCATCTAGATAAATATGTGTGCCTTTAAGTAACCCCCTGTTTTTTAAGATCTTATTCTTATCTTCTAAATTTCTCAAAGTGACTCTTACATGTCTATCTCTTCCTCCATCTATCTTTCTTCCAATTCTACTAGCTTGCTGAATATGCCCTGCCCATTGCAACTTATCTTTAAGAAAATTTCTTGTTAGAATGTCAGTTCTCTCCTTCTCCCCGAAGTCCCTCAAACCTTTAATGATAATGTTTGTAACCCTGCTTTGTTTATCTTTTTCTTCTCTTAATTGTCTCTTAACTTGTTTTTCAATGATTCCTTTTTGCTCGTTTGATGATCCACTCACCGCTTGTGACCAAGATTTGGCCTCTTCTATGTGTACCCTTAACTGATTCTCTTTTACCTCCAAGTCTGCTAATGCTGTTTGGATCCCCTTTAACTCCATTATATTTTCTCCTCCCTCTACTGCTGACTTCACGTTTTTTGCTGTTTTTAATTGGTCTAACTCTTGCCTTAGAGTGACCAATTCTTGCTGCCCCCTCTCCATGTTAACTTGCAGAGTTAAAATCTGATCTTGCAACATTTTGTTATCCTTTTCCAGCTTACAGTTTGCTTCGGTAATTATTTTAGATCTGCTATCTTCGTACATCCCCTTTGTTTCTAGAGCATCGAGTCTACTTTTCATCCTCATGAGCTCTTCTACATATAGTTCTGATGACCATAACAATGGTGAAGACGTGGGGCTGTAGATTTCCTGAGATGCTTTTTCAGTGACAATCTTGTTTGTAATGGACTCTTTCTCCTTGCCCATGGTCCCACCCACCATATCAGTGTTTGATTCATGGTTCCCATAGCTACCACTTACCTTCCTATTGCTTTTATGTTCAGCTTGGTTTGTTTGCTTTTCTTTGTGGGATACCACCTTAGATGTACCTGCCTTGCTGTTACAGACCTTAGGTAAAATCAAAGTGAAGTTTTTCTTTTGATTTTGTTTCAATTTCCTTTTCAGAGCCAACCTACGTCTTAAAATCCCGTTGTATTGTTTCGCATTTACGAAAATCAACCCTTCTTCCGCATTCACAAGATTCAGAATACTTGACAAAGATGACCTTGCTAGCAACGGGGCCAAAAAGGTTGCCAAACCCCCATCTTGAAAAGTGGTCCACCCGTTTGTCTCTTGAGGAGTGTGAAACCCTGAAAACCTTAAACCTCCTTGGTCTAGAAGATTCAAAAGCTCATTTAGTTGCACCTGTGGTTTGCTTGCTATATTATTACCCAATATGCACTCTAGTGCCCCCATCTGCTTTGGAATTGAGTTTGGAACCGATGTTAGAGGTCCCCCTGCCTTAACAACCTGACATGCCAAATCTAGGTTTTCCCCCATACCCCCACTGTTTACTCTCATGCGGTGAAAAAACTGTTTGATTGTTGTGAAGTTACCAGTTTATGTGTGTATGCCAGTTGTAGCCTCCTTATGGAAGAAAGGAGACGGACAAATACAAAAGAATAAAATACTGAAATGCAGAAAAGGTGGAGAAAGTGACAGAAAACCTGTTTGAGCGCAGCCCCACTTTGTCTTTTATGGAAACTGCCCCTGCTTTGTCTTTATGTGCCCACTTTACCCGACACAAGCCCCACAGGCCCCACACCCCGAAACTGGAAACTGCAGCCCCAGCCCTGGTAAACACACGCACGCCCCGTTCCTGCAGCCCTGGTCGCAGCCCTGGATTCTTCACTTCGCCGCCCTTCCTGCAGCCCTGGTCGCAGCCCTGGATTCTCCACACGCACGCCCCGTTCCTGCAGCCCTGGTCGCAGCCCTAGATCTGGTCGCAGCATAAGAATAAAGAGTTTGAACTGTGGGCCCTGGATTGCCGTTCCTGCAGCCCTGGTCGCAGCCCTGGATTCTTCACTGCCGCAAAGAACTTAGGCTCCGTCCCGGATCAATAGAAAGTTCGTTTTATCATAATGCTCAATGATCAATGGATGTAGACTTCGGCAGAGGGACGGCAGAGTGCTTTTGAATGGCGATCAGATCCGTCATGGTAAGTCTCTGTGCTTTTCTACTTTGGTTACGGACCTAATGTTTTGGGAACGGTTTAAGGTTAATTTCACCTTCCACGATTAATTTCTCATACCCATTAATTTTTTCTACTTTGGTTACGGACCTAATGTTTTTGATAGTATTGATTAGAATCTGAGAGTCTCCTTCCACGATTAATTTCTCATACCCATTAATAGATGTTACAATCATACCTGCTTCAAGTGCTTCTCTTTTTACTTCATTAATTTTGATGTCAAGAAAGAAAAAACCACCATACTTCCCTTTTATCACCTCATAAAACAAGGCATACGCATGCTTTTCCTGAAACCCTATCGAAATTCAATTTGATAGCCTCCCTTGCAGGAGGAACCCGATGTGACTCCCGACCGATGCCGGTCTCTATATTATTAATTCTATCAGTATTGATGTTTCTTACCCCGTTGACGGGGAGGGACAAGTGCAACTTAATACACATTGCGTAAATCATTTATCCCCCTTATTTTTGTCATTAGTGAAGGATATAGATACCTCATTTTGTTGTCAAGAGAAGATCCCGAAGTATCAGCCAGATTTTTCAAATGAAGTGTCATCAACTGAAATTATTTTGCTTGAGTCAGGATGATTAAATTCGAATTGAGCAGTTTTTTCAAGTCAAGCATGTCTTCTCTTATTTGCTTGGTATACACAATGTAATATGCTCAAGTATCACAATTATATAAGTTTTTCCCAGTCTAGAAAACCCGAAAATCTTTGCCTAATAGAATAACTACATTAGATGAACATGATCTTATTTCTGCATGGTTAAAATCTATCTTTATAATCTATTTTCTGTCATTTCATTTTTAAACCATGTCCGACCTTAACAAGTAGTATATTTGTAGAGAGCTGCCATTTATGTGGTTTTGCATTTTCAAGCACTATTTTTTTATGACTCTGTACATAAACGGTGAGACCTTGTCAAGTCAAGATATGAAGCAGAGTAGTCCTCAATTAGCATCTTTGACTTGAACATCAAAAAATTCGAGTGCAAACAAGATGTCTTTCAAGGATGCGATTCTGCTTATTTCAGGTCTCAGTTTCACCGAAGCAGAAGAGCGTCTAAAGGAAGCTGGGCCAAACATTCCCGTTGGAAATCTTATTCCATCTTGGCGGCAAATCTTCCTGACTGCATTATGGCATCCATTCAATATTGTTCTCATTGTCTTAGCTGCACTTTGTTTCATAGCAAATGACAAGGCCAATGGAAGCATCATGGTCGTCATGGTTATTATAAGTGTTAGTGTTCGATTTTACCAGGTACTTATCCTATGATTTTGACTCAAAGTAATGATTTTCTCAAATTGATCTTCTGCAACTTCTTTCATATTTAAGATATAGAATTCTTCCCTAAGAATACGCTCATGTGTAGAATGCTTTGCATTATTGGAATCCTCATATCTTGCACATTCATAGATTATCTAACATCAGGAGTTCAGCAGTTCAGTGGCCGTGCTAAAACTATCCGAGCTAGTCAAAGCATCAATAAAAGTGCAACGATGTGCAGGCAGGGAGGTCCAAACAGAGTTGCAAGTTCAAATTGATCAGAAAGATGTTGTACAAGGAGATATCATAATTTTCAACGCTGGGGATCTTTTTCCTGGTGATGTACGCTTGTTATCATCCACGTCTCTTGTTGTGAGGTATTATAACCTATTTCAATATTCCCTTTGCAGAATATATGTATTTTAGATCTTTGATTCTTTCTATAACCTTCATGCCTATTGTAAATTTTATGTCTTGCTGCAGTCAGTCCTCACTCACAGGTGAATCTGGGACTGTGGAGAAATTTGCAGATGTCATAGAAGAAACAACTACTCCATTGCTTGAGCTGAGAAATATATGCTTTATGGTAATCCTCTACAGTAAAAAAAAAATTAATTATTTTTTATTTCTCAAGTTATTGTTTATTTGCAAATTCTGATTCATGAATGTGCTTTGATATGCTTGGTAGGGAACGAGTGTAGTTTCTGGCTCTGGTACTGGAGTGGTTGTGTCTACTGGTGACAAAACTTACCTAAGCACTATACTTTCTACTCTAGAAAGACGCAGTCCACCACATGCTTTTGAGAAGGGTGTAAGGGGTGTCTCTTATGTGCTCATTTGTTTTATGCTTGCTATTGTCCCCATTATTGTAACGGTGGGTTATTTTACAAGAGGAGATTTGGGTCGCAGTATTCTTTTTGGTGTATCAGTGGCAGTTGGGCTCACACCTCACATGCTACCCCTAATTGTGAACACCAATCTAGCAAAAGGAGCACTTGCAATGGCGAGAGATAAGTGCATTGTGAAAAGGCTGGTGGCAATTCAGAATATGGGAGCCATGTAAGTGCTTATTCATTTTGTTGAAACATCTTGAAATTATGAATGCTTGCACAGACATAACTCTAAGATAATATAGTTCTTACAAACACATTAATCCACATAATGATCATTTCAGCAGGCAGAAACGATGAGACCTGCTTTTTGGATTCTTTTCATAACTGCTTTTTATTCCATTATCCAGGGACATACTATGCACGGATAAGACTGGAACTCTCACCATGAATAGATTAGTGGTGGTTCATCATCTTGACTGCTGGGGCATATCAAGTGATAAAATTCTGTATTTTGCATTTCTTAATTCCTACTTTCAGACTGGGTCCACAAATCCTCTGGATGATGCAATATTAGCATATGCTTACACTGGTGGCTACAGATTTCAGCCGACGAAATGGATAAAAATAAATGAAGTTCCTTTTGATTTCAGTCGACGAAGAACGTCTGTCATACTGGAGGAGATTAATGATAATCAGGTCAGTAGAAAAAAACACGTTTCTCATGTGCAGAGAATAATGGTGCTGAAAGGAGCTTATGAAGAAGTTCTAGAGGTTTGCAGTTTTGTTCAGAAAGACATTAATAAGGATACTATAGAGCCTCTATCTTCACAGGATTATCAGAGATTACTTAACGTGGCTGAAGAACTGAGCAATGATGGCCTGCGAGTTATTGGTGTGGCAACAAGAAGCTGAAGCCAGTATGTCTACATTCCCTTAAACTTGTGAACAACTTTTTTTTTCCGCTGCATTGCTCAAAATCATTCTCTCTCTGGCATGGAAAGGAAATGTAATCCATTTTTTGAATGCTTGCATTGTCATTACTTCAAAATTCTCAATATTCCTTGAACTCGACTCGTGATTTAGTCACCCTATTGAACGGTTGGATTGTTGGTATATTTTCCTTTATTCTGTTTCAGATATCCAAATGCACACATATGCATACATAGAGACAGGTGTATCTGTATATACCGAACTTTTATACTTTCCTTAGAAGTTCTTTCTAAATTGCCGGTTCTAGTACTGGTTCAAGTTGAGGTTCCCGGGTTGGTTCGTGGGTTCAGTTAATTTTTTTTTGGGGTCTGGGTTCATTGGCACAAAAAAAATTAGGATTAGAATATCACATAGCATCATATAAACAACAAAACCACCATAAACTTGAATGCCATTTAAAACATGCATGATAAAATACTCATCGTTCAAACTTCAAATTCGATATTAAAATAAAAATATCAAGTTCAACACTTTTAATCATCAATATCATTGTCATCATTGACATTAGATGATGTAGGAACATTAGATGAACCACAACCAGTTGTCGGTGCCACTGTCACTTGCACTAATAGTGTGCTCATGCAGCCAATGAATACTTGTAAATGTGTAGGAATGACAATACAATTGTTGTAGAAGCTTCAAAGGTCAATCTTCAACTTCCTTTGTTGATCCAACAAGCAAAAATGAATGCTCAGCCTCTTGGAATGAAAGTTGCTGTTTGCAAAAGAAATGAACAAAAATGAAGTTGTTTTGATGTTTTATGTGTTTTAGAATTGAGGAAGGCACAAATCAAAGAACGCAAAAGCAATTAAAAAAATGAAAAACCCATCGTTGCATGTCCGAGTGCACCTTGGGTGCGCCTGGCCCCCCTAAGCAAGAACCCTATCAAAACCCATAGAGGAACCGAAGTGGAACCCAAATCTAGTGTGAACTGAACCCAAATCCGGCCTGGCAAGAGGCGAACCCGGCTACTTAGAGTTTTTCCTATTTTTTCCTAGAGGGTATCTAACTGTTCTTTTATATAAATCCAATGGGTCTTCTGGATTTACTTGAAAACCGATATACTGTACTTCAATTCTTTTCTTCAAAGCCACATATTGTAGGGACCTGTCGATTGCACTGTGTGCCGTGTAGAAGACGTAATTTTTTTATAATTGAGCTATTGCCTCATAACTTTGTGTAACTAAACATTCCAGATCCAAACTTTCATAAATAGTGCTATTGATTGAGAACCATTATTCATTGAATCATTTATAATATATGAAAATGTTGCTAGCTTAATCAGCCAAAACTTAGCAATATTATAGATTCTTCTTTACCTTAAATTTGTATACTACTTTATTGACTAAGAACAATATCTTAGGGCAGGTCCCCATGCAACTGCTTAACTTATTTTGACTAGCAGCCACTGCTCAAATATTTTAGGAGTAATTTGTGGAGCTGGTGGTCCAATGAATTTTAATTCATTGCTTATTTTTAAGCAGCCATCCAGTTATTATTTATTTATATGTATGAATAAATAATATCAATAATAATTTTAGTAGATAAAATTTGGAGGGAAAAATTGGAGGCAAATAAAAAAGAGGGAAAAAAATTTGTTACCAGAGTCACCTAGCAGCTTTTTCAATATTCAGCCACTGCTTATTTTCAGCCCTCCATTTTTCTTCACAGCTTATTTTCAATTCCTAAACAATAGCCGCTCCACCAAAATAGGAAAGATTCTAAGTTATCCTTTCCCCACAATTTTAAATTTGCATGGGAACACTCTAACTGCTTAAATATAAGCAGAAAATGCACTTAAGCAGCAACATAAAGACAGGGATTATTGTATAAGTGTTTTATACCAAGAAAAACAAGAAAATTGATCTACCAACTTGTTCACTGATATAAAAATACGTAATTAAATGGGACATGCATACACATCCAACATGCATTTACACCTACAAATCTGATTGAAAACATGAGAGCTCTAGTGATGGCTCTTTAAGATTCGATTGATATCAAAATAGGAATGATGCAAGATAGGGTAGTCTTAATTAGTAATTATGTTCCTGATGAGTCTGAATAATGACTCATTTTTGTTAGGATTTATCATATATTTGTTATTGTTACTATGGGGTTTTAGCACCTAGTTACTAATACTTTCTATGTTATTTCCCTAAACTTATGAACTTTGGACATGAACTTATCCATGTAACTTTTGATGGTATTAACCTGCTATGTGATATATCTATATTAATTTTACATGTGATTAAATGAATGTTATTCTAAGGTGATTATGGATATACAATTGTCTTGTGCATGCTAATGTCATAATGCAGGTTCAAATTAAGATGCAGATATAAATGAAGCTTGCAAGGTGGAAGTTCATGCTAGCTGGCTGGTTGCTAAAGAAGTCAAAAAGAGATGGACATTAAATAGGTCAATGGTTGGAAACTTCCAACTCGTGTGGAAGTTATAACTTATTTTTAAATGACCATGTCTATTAGTTGAGTAGATTTAGGAGGTGTTGCTATGCTGGATTCTCGTTGAGGCAAGACTGGTTTGACTAAATCTTATGCATGCATAACCTCCTTCCTCTTTTTCATGCTTTCAATAAATGGCATCCTCTTAGTCTGTTGGAGTCGATTGCCCAGTTAGTTAGACTTAGTTAGAAGTTTTCCTTCTATAAATAATGATCAGATGTCCCTCTTCAGGGAGTTGGACGTTTTGATATTGTAGTTCATTTTCAGTTTTAAGGAATACAGTCATGTTGCTGTTATGATGTAACAATGTTTTCAAGGGGGCCCACTTGGTGAGAATTCCATCCATTCAGTTTAGTAGTTACTTTTCTATTCAGTAATTAGTTACGGTCTTAGCAGCTGTTTGTTCCTGCAGCCATTGGAACTTTGTTTGGTGTCTATTCTTGCAACCAAGGCAGACAGAGTAACTTCATGTCTGTTTGCTGAGACTTTTGTTTCTGTCATTAATTTTAGTTCAGTTTAGTTGTTGATTTATGCTCAGTACTCATGCTAATTCCTTTCAAGCATTTCACTTTCAGTACTATTTCCTCTCTAGTTATAGGATAGGGATGACTACAATTGAGTCCTAGTGCGCAAATAGTGCTGACCCATTTCAAGTTCACGTCCCTAGTTTGATAATGAAATGAACCTTCATGATGAGCAAAATAACTACTTAGTGCAGATATCTAATCTCTAAGTTATAGCTTTAAGGGCTTAGTTATTGAACCATTAGAGGAGGCCAATATTTTTGGCGCCGTTGTCAGGGATGGTGTCAAACTAGGAAGTTCTTCAGAGTCATTTCTAGCTTCTTTCTTGTTTTTAGTATCTCTGAAGTTTGTTTTTAGCATACCCTTCATTCAAATAAAGTAATGATCTGCTATTCTATCACCAATTCTTTGTGTGAGTTGGCTGATATTGAGTTAATACCGCATGCATAGGGGTAGGAGAAGAGATTCTCTAGGGAGATTCCTTCCTAATGACCCTAATCCTGATCACTAGCTAGTTGAGTTTCAAAATTTGCCAAGAGACGAAGAAGAAGAGGAAGCAAATCCTTTCGTTGATACATTTCCCAATTTGACTAGTTCTGAAACTTCCTATGAAGAGCAAGCTGCCCAAAACCTGATTGAGAATCCATTTGCTTTGATAATCCATCAAACAATTATGGTTGGCCAAAATAGACCTAACCATCCAACTTTTCCATTCCCTATCACTCACCAAAATGAAGTTGATAACCTCAAGAACATCCCTGCTTCAGTTCTTCCTAAATTCTATGGGCTTGTAACAAAGGACCTTGACACTTTTTTGTTTGAATTTAATATCCTCTACAGAAGCTATGATTACACTACTGATGCTCATAGGCTTAAATTGTTTCCTACTACCTTGAAGGACACTGCATTAAGATGGTTTATGGGATTAGGTAGGAATACTGTAGATACTTGGGATGATATGAAAGCAAAGTTTCTTGACAAGTATAAAGAATACTGTAGAGGCAGTGATATGAGAGGAGATGATATCTTCCGGATGCAGCAGAAGGAGGATGAAAGTTTGGAGGACTATATTTCAAGGTTCCTGTTTTGTCTGCAGAAATCTCCACATCATGCATTCAATGAAGAGTCTCAAAAGTTGCTCTTCCTTAGAGGGATCAATAAAAATTGCACTAATGCTCTGAACTTGATAGGAGGAGATATCACCCAAGTTCCTTGGGATGATATTAAGAAGATATGTCAGAATTACTCCAGGGTAGCTATAAAGTAAGGAAGAGGTTACCAATCTTCTATGGGTAAATCCTCCACTAATGGAGTTTCAAGGATGGAAATCACTCATTTGCTGGCAGATTTCAAGCAGGATATCATAAACAATATGGCCACTCAACTAGATACACTTCAAGCAAAGAAGAAACATGAGGAGGCAGAGGCAATGTTGGCAGAATATTGTCCTCATTGCAGGCAAAAGAAGGACTGCAGATGTAAAATGGTAGTCAAGATTGAAAGCAAGCAAATTCCACCAAAATTCAAGCCAATTCAGGGTGATGATGATCAGGTTTTCTACATTGCACAAAGAAGGCCATGGGCTCCAAGACAAGGTATGCCACCAGATCCATTATCTTTTAGTGGACCTTATTTGAATTCTTATGCATCTGGTAATCAATGGAAACCCCCATACCCATCAAGCTTTGGAGGCTATCCACCTCAGCCTTGGAACAACCCTCCAAATACTTGGCCCAGTTACCAAAACACTCCACCTCAGTAGCAGCAATTCTAGGGGAATTGGCAGCAACCTCAAGGAAACTAGCAACAAACATCTCAATGGAGGGGAGCATAGCAATGGCCAAACTAGGCAACTGGTTACATGCAGCCGACTCCACATCCTCAATAGCCTACCATAATGCCTCCTAACTCAAACGCTAGCACACCTAGACCTACTCGGTTACCAGCTCAACCCACACCTAACTCAAATAACAAACCACAACAACAGCCAGTTTACTCTATAGATTCCAATCAATTTCCTGCATATGCTGTGAGTGAACGATATTCATCTGCGTTCAGGAACCACTTTGTCATGTCCTTCCACTCCTATTATAACAGAGCTTCCTGTGGAAGAAGAGGAGCATCAAAATTTATCTAATATCCCTGCTCAGTCAAGTGTGCCCAAAAATCTTGAACCAATTCAGCAGTCTAATCTAGACCCACCATATCCTCAAAGGCTAGAAGTTGTTAAACAAAAGGAAGAAAAAGAGGAAACAATCTTTGATATTTTAGATCAGTTAAAACACATGTGCCAAGATACCTTTGTTCTAGGCCATAAAAGATGTCCCCATATATAGTAAGGCAATTAAGGAAGCATGTCTCAAAAAGCCAGGGAGGAAAAAGGACCCCACCATCATTCATGTGGTGGGGCAGTTGGCAGATATCATGTTTGGGAAAGTAACTGTTCCTAAATATACTGACCTAGGTAGTTCTGCAATTGGAGTCATTATAAATGGAATCCAAGTAAAGAATGCTCTAATAGACTTGGGAGCAACTATCAATGTGATGACTAAGGATATTCTACAACAACTGAATGTTATGAATCTGAGACCTACTCTTGTCCTGCAACTTGCTAATAGTTCCACTGTCAAACCAAATGGTATAGTAGAAGACCTTGTTGTTACTCTAGACTCTTGGGAATATCCAACAAACTTAATAATCCTTTCCCCTAAAGCTACATTAGGAGGGTATCCCATTATTCTAGGAAGACCATAGTTAGCTACAACAGTTGCTTACATTAGATGTCGGTTAGGGGACATGACTATTTCTAATGGGAGAAGCACTAAAAAGCTTGTCCTTTATCCTCTTGCTCAACCATCCCATGATATGGACAACCCCATTTGGCCACATGTTGGAGAAGAGGCCGAGGAGGTCAATTTAGTGGCACAACTCATGATGATAGGAAAAAGTCTTATGCAGCTTCAAGAAGAAGATGAAATATTATCCCATATAATTCAGAACCATTGTGAAGTGCATGAAGAACCACCCACTCATGAATCTAGTTCTGCATGTCCATTGCAGATACTTCTGCCAACTTCTCCTTCATTTGAATTTCCTACAACAACAGATATGCTTCATACATTGTTACCGCATGAATTAAAAATGCCAAGCATCAGTGAAACAACCATGATTGAGTTGATCACACAAGTACAAGTTTCAAAGGGAAAACATTTGAATATTAATAACAAGCTTGGTCAAGAGCAGCAGTTGTCCCTAACAAACCTATTAAAGTTGCATCAACATGCATTTGCATGGGATTACCATGACATGAAAGGATTAGATCCCAAACTCTGTACTCATAGGATCTATATTGGAGATGACTGCACACCAATAAGGCAACTACAAAGGAGAATCAACCCTACATTGAGGGAGATTGTGAAAGAAAACTATAGAAGTTATTGGATGCAGATTTATCTACTTTATCTCGGACAACCAATGGGTGTCCCCTTTGGTAATTGTGCCTAAAAAAGGAGGTAAATAGAGAGTTTGTGTTGACTATAGAGAACTAAACTCTGCCACCAAAAAGGATCGTTTTCCCCTTCCTTTTATAGACCAAGTATTGGATTCACTTGCAGGTAAGCAGTATTTTTCCTTCTTAGATGGATTCAGTGGTTATAATCAGATACAGATTGCACGTGAAGGTCAGGACAAGACAACTTTCGCTTGTCCTTGGGGGACTTATTCCTATTCTGTACTCCCATTTGGTCTATGCAATGCACCTGCCACCTTTCAAGAAGCAGTTATTAGTATATTCTCAAATATTTCACATGATTGTATGGAGATCTACATGGATGATTTCACTACTTATGGTACTAATTTTGCAAAAGCATTAGAAAACCTAAGGTTTTGTAGAGATGTGAGGACCATAATTTGTCCTTGAATAGTGAGAAATGCTTTATGATGATGCAGGAAGGAATGGTCCATGGCCATTATATCTCTCAGAAAGGAATTCAAGTGGACGCAGGCAAAATTGAGGTAATTACCAATCTTTCTATTCTTGTCAAACAAAAAGATGTTAGAAGTTTCTAGAACATGCAGGATACTATAGACGCTTCATAAAATATTTCAATAAGATGGCAACACCACTTTATAACCTTTTAACTAAAGATGCTAAGTTCCAATGGACAGTGGATTGTGATAAAGCATTCTCTGATTTAAAAACAACATTAATCCATGCACCTGTGCTCAAGGGCCCTAATTGGGGACTTCCTTTCCATATTCACACATATGCATTTGATTATGCTATAGGGGTTGTCTTAGGACAAAAAGAGGGAGCAATAGAGAATTGAATCTACTTTGTCAACAAGAACCTACAAGGGGCTGAGTTTAACTACACAGTTACAGAGAAGATGTTGGCAATCATTTATGCTCTCAACAAGTTCAAGCATTATATCACAGGATACCAGATCTTTGTCCATACAGACCATGCAACCATAAAATACCTTATGAACAAGCCGTTGATCATAGGAAGGTTAGCAAGGTGGTTGTTGTTAATGCAAGAATTTGATATCACTATTATAGACAAGCCAAGTAAGGTAAATGTTGTGGTAGATTTTCTCTCCAGATTGAGCACATCAGAGGACACTCAAGTCATTGATGACTCCTTTCCTAATGAACATTTGTTCTCCATCAGTGTGCACACACACCTTGGTATGCTGATATAGCCAATTATTTGGTCATAGGAAGAGTTCCCCCTCATTTCTCTCCAAAAGAGTGAAGGGTTCTTATTGAAAATACTTTTCCATTCTCATGGATAGTAGGTTGTTTATTCTATACTGGACTAGATTATGTGATGAGAAGATATATAAGAGAGGATGAAACTTATAATATACTACATGCATGCCATAATGAACCCTGTGGGGGACACTTTGCAACTAAGAGAACAGCCATTAAATTTTTTAATACAGGGTATTACTAGCCTACACTTCATAAGGATGCAGGAAAATACACTAGAAAATGTGATAGGTGTCAAAGGACGGGCCAACCAACTAAATCAGATGAGATGCCTCTATACCCTCAAGTAGTTATCACACCATTTGATAAATGGGGGCTTGATTTTGTAGGCCCAATTGATCCACCATCAAATGACAAATCTTACATCTTGGTTTGTACTGATTATGTGACTAAATGGGTTGAGGTCAAAGCCATGAAACTTGCTAGGGACAATAAAGTTGCAAAATTCCTCTATGAAGAAATCTTCACATGCTATGGAGTTCGTAGAGAAATAGTCACAGATCAAGGGGCTCAGTTCACATCCACTCTTGTCACAGCATTGGTGAATGAGTATAATGTCAAGCATAGAAAATCTACACCCTATCACCCTCAAGCCAATGGCCAATCTGAGGTAACAAATAGGGAAATAGAATCTATTCTGACCAAAACAGTAGCAATCCACATAAAAGATTGGGAAAATAGGTTGCTAGAAGCTATCTAGGCCTATAGAACCACGTGGAAAACCACCACTGGTTTTACTCCCTTTGAACTATTATATGGAAAAAGAACAATGATGCCTATAGAGTTTGAACACAAAACTCTTAGAACAACACTAGACCTTGGAATAGATATATTTGAGGCACTGAAGGATAGGGTTATGCAACTAAATGCCTTAGATGAGATGAGGAAATCAGCTCTCCACCATGCTGAGATGGTGCAGAACTAGAGAGTTAGATGGCATGATAAATACATCAAAGAAAAGAAGTTCCAGCCAGGTGACTGGGCACTTCTTTATAATTCCAGGTATAAAGACAACTTAGGAAAACTTCAAACCCGGTGGTTGGGACCATATGAGATTGCAAAGGTCTTCCCCAATGGTGTTGTTCAGCTTACAACAATTGATCCTATTAGGTTCAAGCTCCTAGTCAATGGTCATCATCTCAGACTATACCATAAGTTTGCCTCAAAACAAGAGTTCATTCAGCATTTATTGAATACCAAAACTCTGAAGTTCATGTAGCCAAAGGAAACGGACCTAATGTCCAACCTTCTAGCTAGTCAAAGGTACGCATGCAATTATAATAAAAATTTCCACTTTTTGTGGGAATTAATTTCTCCATCAATAAAACTAACCGCCCATTCATCTCCATCCTCTCTCTCTTCCACATCACTCCACCATCACTTCATTTAACAACTCAACCATACTTTTCTGGTGATCGGTACTTCCTTCCACACTTTTTGGAAAAGACATTCCAACTTTTCTGGTACGTGCATAACAACTTAATGTATATTGTCTAACATGCATTTGTTTGATTACTGTACTTTAATATTGATATTTCACATAGCAAACCTGTTAGTATGCCCTATTATATCATACTTCCATTCCAGCCTGTGCAGACACATGTTTTTATTTAGGTTGGGGAACGGGGGGGGGGACTGTGAACCTTTGTGTCATACATGTCATTAGTCATATTTCATGTGCCAACATGGCAGTAAATTTGAAATGATGAAGTTGAAGTGACGTTCTGCATGCATGATATGACATTAAGCTGCCACCATTTTCCTTGATAATACCCCCTCCTTTATGTCTTCTTTATTGCCTTAGTCGGAATCATAATGCCACTAAAAAGGTAAAATTGAGAGGTCATACGACACTGGTGTTAGTATTGGTGAGAATTGCAAGAAGCGAAAGAGATTGGATTTTCGGCTGAAGGATTACAGGAAAGAAGTCTTTGTAGAGGTGTTTGCCAAACTGTGAGGGGAGGCAATGAGAGGTCAGTTAATTAGAAGTGAACCAACAACTCACCAGGTAATCCTACAAGATGCACTCTGTGAGCCTGAATTCAGGAAATGTGGTTGGCTAGATTACTTTCTGAAGCTAAATAGTTTTAATAACGACATTGCCTTAGAATTTGCACAAACATTTTCTAATGGTGAGGCAATGGTGAAAGGATTAAAAGTTATAACCACCGAAGAAAGGATTGTTGAAGTGTCAGCTTTGCCCATCGAAGGACAACCCTACCCTGCTTCTAGGGATGCTAGATCAGCTAGAGCAGAATTCATTGAGCCTAGTGATCCTCCACTTGTTATAGACAAACAAGGAACAAGAAGACTTTCTTTGTCGGAAACATGGAAGCAAGTTGCTATTTATATTATCAAATACATTACCTGCAAGGGTCGCCAATCTTGTCTTCATTCTGTGCATTTCAAGCTTTTGAATCACATGAGACATGGCAGGAGGATGAATGTGCCAAATGTCCTGTACAATCTTCTTGCAATCATGGCTGCTGAGACACAAAAAGGTAGGGAAAACTTTGTTTCCCATCATTGTTTGATTAAATTGTTGGTAGAAAAGGCTTTGCAAGATGTGTCCAATATGTCATGGGATGAATTTTTGAACATTAAGAAGTTCAGATTAGAAAATGTGGGTCCTAGAAATCAACCCCTAACTCATAGGGTTAGTGGGGATGAGGGGATTATTAAATTCACTCCTGGAGCTTCAACTTCTGGGGAAATTCCTAGCACAAACCCTCCTATAGCAGAACATGTAGTAGAAATTAGTTCCTCTGAATTCGAGCATGCGGATGAAGATAGTTCATCTTCAGACCCCAATGTCAATGTTTCCCCTAAAACCACAGTTCCCACTAGGGCTGCTATTCAAAAGGAGGAAGCAAAAATTAGAAAAGTAGAAATTAGCAAAGGTAAGGCTAAGAAGCAAAAACCAAAAAAGGTAAATCATAGTGTTGAGTTAAGATAGCATCGGTCAGATATGAATAATGACTGCGGCTATGCATCATCATTATTTTATATTTAATTGAACTACTCTTACTTATAGACGTATTCAAGGATAAAATAAATCTTTGTTTGCTGCTTGCTAAGATTGGTAACCACCGAAATTACCAAGGGAACCCGTGCGCTCAAGAGACACGTCCCATGAGCAGATGTGTCTCCATCTTGAGGAGACACGTCCTCTCATGAGACGCGTCTCCCTTGAACGTGTCTTCTCCTTTGATACAAATAGGAATTCTATTCTATCTTCCAAACATAGAAATCAATTAATGTTCTGCAATCAGCACATTCAAACCAGACGCACAAAATCTGACTTAGAATTATTACACAGAATTCCAGTCTTCAAATTTCCATAGGTCTTTTAGGATCCAACTCTGATAAGATTTGATAGCATTTACATGGTATCAGAGCCACGTTGAGTGAATCCAAATCAAATCTAGATATCAGACTCTTAGAAAACAAATCGTATTTTTGAAAAAAAATCAAATTCACATCACATTCTTCATTATGTCAAGTATGATCAGATTTGAATATCGTCTTGAGGGAGCAAACAACTTCACCTCATGGAAATTCAGAATCATGATGATTCTCAAAGAAAATAAGTTAGACTCATTTGTGAAAGAAAACAAGGGGGAACCAGGGGATGATCCTGAGAAAACTCAATGGATTGAGAATAATGAAAAAGCCATGAAAATCTTAGTAGATGCAGTTAGGGACCACATAGTACCTATTCTAGCAAAACATGAAACTGCATATCTAATGTTCAAATCCCTTGAGAGCACCTATGAGATAAACAACACCTGTAGGACTCTTGCATTAAAGAGGCAAATCAACAATGTCCAAATAAACAAAGGAGAAACTATTAATGCATACTTCATGAGGATCATTGAACTAAGGGATCAATTATCTACAATTGGATATCAAATTGATAGCAAAGAGTTAACACTAATTGCACTAGGAGGCCTACCAAACTCATGGGAGCCATTTGTTCAAGGAATAAGTGTGAGATCTGAACTCCCCAAGTTTGATAGACTAAGAACAGACTGCCTTCAAGAGGAAACAAGACTCTCAACAAAAGAAAACAAACAAAAATCCATAGATGAGGAAATTCAAGTGCTCAACACATCATCTAATAAAAAGGGTAAGAAAAACTCTTACGGGAAAGGATCATTTAAGAGAAAGAGAAATTCCCATGGAAAAGGGTCATTCAAGAAGAAGAAAGACATCTCTCAAATACAATGTTTTAGATGTGATCAATATGGGCACTATGCAATGAAGTGCCTTGACAGATCAAATCAACAAGCATCATTTGCTAAAGTAGGAAAGTCAAATTCAGACCATGATTCTGAGAAATTTGTATTCTATTCAGCCTTATCAAATCAAGTATCTAACAATATCAACAATTGGGTGATTGATAGTGGTTCTTCGAGGCACATCACAGGATTTAGAGAACACTTAGACACTATGACTGAAGAGACTGATGAAGAAGTAACAATTGGGGATGATTCTACACATCAAGTAAAAGGGGTTGGAACTTGTTCCATCACATTGAAATCTGGTCTCTCCCTTCAACTCACTGGAGTTTTATTCGTACCTGGAATAAAGAGGAATCTAATATCCATCTCTGCTCTTGAAGACAATGGATATAGGGTTACATTTATGGATGGGAAAGTTCTGGCATGGCCTAAGAACTCAACTATAAAGAAAGCTCTAACCATAGGTGTAAGACAAGGTTATCTTTATAAACTATGCACTGAAGTCAAGCAAGCCTTTACCCTTGATATTTCTGATTCAAATGAAATTTGGCACAGAAGATTAGGACACCTTCATTTCCATGCCCTACCATCTGTGGAAAAACTTGTAACAGGATTACCCAAGTTAAAACCAACTCATGAAGGAGCTTGCAAAGGTTGCGCCCTAGGAAAGAATACAAAGGCATCCTTTCACAATAGCTTGAGTAAAACCCAAAATGTGTTAGAACTGGTTCACTTTGATTTATGTGGACCCATGTCTGTACCCTCCAAAGCAGGCTTCCTATACTATGTCATATTTATAGATGACTTCTCTAGGAAGACCTGGATTTATTTTCTTAAAGTGTAAAGAGTCAATAGAAATCCTTCAAAGGTTCAAAGAGTTCAAAGCTCTCTCTGAAAACTTCTTCGGGAAGAAAATCAAAATTTTAAGGACAAACAATGGGAAAGAATACACCTCTTAAATCTTTAAGGAATTCTGGAATTCTGCATGAATGCTGGGATTAAGAGGGAGTTTACAGTAGCCTACAACCCTCAACAAAATGGGGTTGCTGAAAGGAAAAATAGAACCATTGTAGAAGCTGCAAAAACAATGTTACTTGACCAAAACATAGAAACCTCATTCTGGGCAGAAGCCTCTAGAACTGCTGTCTACATTCAAAATAGGTGTCCTCATTCTCATCTAGATAACAAAACTCCTGAAGAAGCATTTACTGGCATAAAACCTAATATTAGTCACTTTAGGATTTTTGGTTGCCCAATCTATATTCATGTGCCCAAAGAGAAAAGATTCAAACTAGAACCTTCCGGAAAGAAAGGGATATTTGTGGGATACAGTGAATCCTCCAAAGCTTATAGGATTTTCATACCCGGGCAGGAACAAATTGAATTGAGCAGAGATGTCATCTTTGAAGAAGACATTGCATTCAAAAGGGCAAGAAGTTCAAATGAGATAGAAACTTATTCACCTAGAGTCTTAGACGAGGATCCTACCCCTGAGATTCAAAGGGAGAATCCTGAGGAAATATCAAATGAACTTCTATCTACTTCAGATGAGAATACAAATGACAACGGCAAGAAGAGACCACTTTGGGCTAGAAAGATGATCAAAGAAGCTGAGAATCATGCAGCACCCAAAGGAATGTTTACGGAAAGTAAAAGACCCAAACGGTTCTCAAGCTACGTTGCTCTAATGAATGACATCATAAATTCAGAACCCACCAGTGTTTCAGAAGCCTTCAGACTTCAAGTATGGAAGGACGCAATGACAGAAGAGTATCAGTCCATTCTAAAGAATGATGTATGGGATATAGTGCCTAGACCAAAAGAGAAATCTATCGTCTCTTCTAAATGGCTCTTCAAAATCAAACATGTTGTTGATGGCAGTATAGAAAAACATAAGGCACATTTTGTGACAAGAGGTTTTTCACAAAAGGAAGGCATTGATTATGAAGAAACATTTGCACCTGTTGCCCGTTACACATCTGTGAGAGTAGTGATAGCCATTGCAACAGCAAAAGGCTGGAAGATCCATCAAATAGATGTAAAAACTGCCTTCCTAAATGGAACCATTGAAGAGGAAGTCTATCTAGAGCAGCCCGAAGGTTTTGTAATACATAAACCTGACTCATGTATGCAAACTAAAGAAAGCACTGTATGGACTTAAATAGGCTCCCAGGGCCTAGTATGAAAGAATTGACAGCTACCTCTTGGGACTAGGATTCTCCAAGAATGATGCAGACCCAAATCTTTACTTTAAGGTAATTAAAGGTGATATGTTAATAATTATTTTATATGTTGATGACCTGCTGATAACAGGAGAAGATCACCTCATTGCTCAAGGAAAGAAGGATCTAACTTCAGAATTTGACATGAAAGACTTGGGCATTTTACACTACTTTCTAGGTTTGGAAGTCTGGCAGAAACCAGATGGCATCATACTAAACCAAGGAAAGTATACTATTGATATTCTGAAGAGATTTGGAATGTTGGATTGTAGACCCATGTCTACACCTATGGAAACCAACCTTCACAAACTAAAGAAGCAGTAGCAGAATCCAAGTGTGCAGATTCAACCCTATATAGACAAATGATTGGATCTTTGATGTACCTGGTTAACACCAGACCTGATATTTGCTATGCAGTGAATGCTCTAAGCCAGTTCATGTGTGAGCCAAAGGAAATTCACCTTATGGTTGTGAAACATATATTGAGATATCTTCAAGGCACTATTGGATATGGTCTTCTTTACAAAAATAATCAACTAGATCTACATGGATACTCTGATTCAGATTGGGCTGGAAGTGTAACCGATCGGAAAAGCACATCAGGATGTTGCTTCAGTTTGGGATCGGCTATGATCTCTTGGATCTGCAGAAAACAGTCTTCAGTAGCACAAAGCTCGACAGAAGCTGAATACATTGCAGCCTCTATGGGGGCAAGAGAAGCAGTATGGCTCCGAAAATTGCTTGTGGGACTCTTTGGTGAGCCCTTGAATCCTACCATCATTCATTGTGATAATCAGAGTTGCATCAAACTCTCTGTAAATCCAGTATTCCATGATAGATCTAAGCACATTGAGATCCCCTACCATTATGTAAGAGACATGGTAGAAAGGAATGTGATTCAGTTGGAGTATATTAGTACAAATGATCAAACAACAGACATTCTCACCAAACCTCTCTCTCGAATCAAGGTTGAACACTTCTGGAAGAAGCTTGGTATGATTGAAATGTAATTTGATATTATGCTTGAAATTCAAAATTGTTTAGAAGTTGTACTAATATATTTAAAGATGTTTAATGTGTAAACTCTTTTGTCATGTGTGTAACTCCATGACCTTATGGGCTCGCTCCCCCTGTGTACATTATTGAAAGGTGACGATCTTTCTAATAATGAACACTTGTATGTGACATTGTAAAGTGACGACTCTACAATGATGAGTTGAACTATCATGATAGATATCATGTGACTTGATATCTGTGGACATGTCATGATAGTATCTCTTGGACACTTTGATGGATATCATGGGACTTGATGTCATTTGAAGATCATTGTGATCCTTAAGAGATAATCATGGTGGATAACTATACATATCTGTGGATATGCCATGAATCATTATGGTAGACATCATGTGACTTGATGTCAGTGCACATACCATAATGAAGATGTGTTATGAAGAATGTCATGTGACTTGACAATATTGAAGAAACATATCATATCTTCGATATCACGTGTGAAGGTGATATCTCCTCTTATTCGTCTTGAAGTATCTTCCCTAGCTAAGAGGGAGTGTTGAGTTAAGATAGCATTGGTCAGATATGAATAATGACTGCGGCTATGCATCATCATTATTTTATATTTAATTGAACTACTCTTACTTATAGACGTATTCAAGGATAAAATAAATCTGTGTTTGCTGCTTGTTAAGATTGGTAACCATCGAAATTACCAAGGGAACCCGCACGCTCAAGAGACACGTCCCATGAGCAGACATGTCTCCATCTTGTGGAGACACGTCCTCTCATGAGATGCGTCTCCCTTGAACATGTCTTCTCCTTTGATACAAATAGGAATTTTATTCTATCTTGCAAACATAGAAATCAATTAATGTTCTGCAATCAGCACATTCAAACCAGACACACAAAATCTGACTTAGAATTATTACACAGAATTCCAGTCTTCGAATTTCCATAGGTCTTTTAGGATCCAGCTCTGATAAGATTTGATAGCATTTACACATAGCCCTAGGAAGCGGAAAATTGAAGAAACTGGGCATCCTACAACCGCTGGGAAAAATAAAAGTCCTCCAAAGAAATCAAAAATGACCAAGTCTGCTACTGGTGTGCCTCCAAAAAGGAGCCATAGACTCAAAGGGAAACCTGGAAAGAAGGCAAAAGCTCCTAAGGGGTAGGCAAATATAGGATTGTCAGAACTCGCTGCTGTTGCAGAGTGAGTTGAACATTAGGAACCAGTGCAGGGGGAGATCCTAGTAGGAAAGCACATACCTTCTACTTTCTCATGGGCATTAGTAGCCCTGGATTTATGGAAAGAAATGTAGGAGAAAGAAGAATGGAATAGAGAAAAACTCAGGCTACAAGAAGAGATCAATAAGAAAAATGAAGAAATTGAGGAGAAGAATGAAGAGATTACTGCATTAAAAGATAAGGTAAACAATGTGGTGACTCTAGTACCACAAATTATGGAATGTAGGACTCCCCCAAGGGTATATGCATTGCATTTAAGGGAGCGTAATCTCTCTTTTAAGTTGTCAAGGGTCATTTCTTGTCTAAACTCTTCCATTGAAACCCCACAAGAATTTTTTCAAGCTTACCAATCCTCTCCTGAAATTAAGAATTTACTGTGTGAGTTGTATTTGCACAACTATGCTATTCCCAATGACCATGAATGGAATCCATTGCTATATATTTGGGATGTTCACTTGAGGGCATTAATGTCATGGATTGAAAATGAAATCAGCTGGGGGCAACAATTCAAAATATACAGAGAAAAAGAACTCCATACCCCCTATCTCTAAGAGTTGAATCAAGCAATCCTGCAGATATCTTCTACACATGGCACAGACTTCTTTACAATCCAGAGTACAAAAAGAGGATCATGCCTTCTAGAGAGGAAGCATACCTAGAATATGAACAAGTAGTCGCCACTGCAGGAAAGACAGTATTGGGATATTTATCACAGAGATGGAATGATTTGCTAGATCAGTTAAAATAGGCTGAACCCTATTCCTTGCAAAATTATTATGTAGCTTGCAAACGAAGCATCATGTATATACATCTTGGGAGAACAAAGCAGCAATATTGGCTCCCGTTAATATTTCAGATACCTATTCTGTTGTGACCAGTACCAGACCACATAACCTATCGGTACAATGTAGATGCAAAGAGGCCAAGGTGGGGTAGATTGGAAAGCAAGCAGGGGTTCTATTGGGATCCCAATTCGGAAACTGCAGGGATTGATCAAGGGCAGACGAAAATTGGTGATTTCAGGGCTTTGGTAAGGCAAAGGAATCGAGTTCCCTCTGCTGGAGGACCAACAAATCATAAGGTTGGGGGGAGGTGATGAGTCCAAATAATGACTCATTTTTGTTAGGATTTATCATATGTTTGTTATTGTTACTATGGGGCTTTAGCACCTGGTTACTAATACTTTCTATGTTATTTCCCTAAACTTATGAACTTTGGACATGAACTTATCCCTGTAACTTTTGATGGTATTAACCTGCTATGTGATATATCTATATTAACTTTACATGTGATTGAATGAATATTATTCTAAGGTGATTATGGATATACAATTGTCTTGTGCATGCTAATGTCATAATACAGGTTCAAATTAAGATGCAGATATAAATTAAGCTTTCAAGGTGGAAGAAGTTCATGCCAGCTGGTTGGTTGCTAAAAGAGTCAAAAAGAGATGGACATTAAAGAGGTCAATGGTTGGAAACTTCCAAATCGTGTGGAAGTTATAACTTAACTTTAAATGACCATGTCTATTAGTTGAGTAGATTTAGGAGGTGTTGCTATGCTAGATCCTCGTTGAGGCAAGACTAGTTTGACTAAAACTTGTGCATGCATAACCTCCTTCCTCTTTTTCATGCTTTCAATAAATGGCATCCTTCTAGTCTGTTGGAGTCGACTGCCCAGTTAGGTAGAATCTTTCTATAAATAATGATCAGATGTTCCTCTTTAGGGAGTTGGACATTTTGATATTGTACTTTCATGTTCAGTTTCAAGGAATACAGTCATGTTGTTGTTATGATGTAACAATGTTTTCAATGAATAAAATAATACTTTAATTTGCTGCATTTGAGTTAGTTCTTGGAAGACTCATTCAAGGGGGCTCACTTGGTGAGAATTCCATCCATTCAGTTTAGTAGTTACTTTTTTGTTTAGTAATTAATTACAATCTTAGTAACTGTGTGTTCCTGCAACCATTGGAACTTCATTCTGTGTCTATTCCTGTAGCCAAGGCAAACAGAGTAACTTCCTGTCTGTTTGCTGAGACTTTTGTTTCTGTCATTCATTTCATTTCAGTTTAGTTGTTGCTTTATGCTTAGTACTTATGCTAATTTCTTTCAGCATTTCACTTTCAGTCCTATTTCCTCTCTAGTTATAGGATAGGGATGACTACAATTGAGTCTTAGTGCACAGACAGTGCTAACCCATTTCAAGTTCACGTTCCTAGGTTGATAATGAAATGAACCTTCATGATGAGCAAGATAACTACTTAGTGCAGATATCTAATCTCTAAGTTGTAGCTTTAAGGGCTTAGTTATTGAACCATTAGAGGAGGCCAACAGTTCCCACGTCCCCCTCTAAAAAAAAGCATTGCCAAATTGGGAATGTCTTCAAGACATGATCACAGGGATAATACATCCCCGAATAACCCATTTCCCCACCCAATTGTCATAACCAGAGGCAAAGGGGATATTTGTGTGACATCTTCTCCTTTGGGAAGTTCTTGGGATGACATGGAAACTTCACGAAGTCCCTCAAACATCTCTAAAATTTCAGGGCATTTCCATGGCCTACATATGCAAAAAGATTTTTCATTAAATTTTTTGAAAAAAACTTAATTCACTAATCCGAACTCTAAAATGCTAATAGGCTGTTCAGTTTTTTTATAAATATACATGCCCACTCATTGCATTGAACGAAAAGCAAGAGGAAGAAGAAAACTTCAATCATTTTCATTATCCAACCATTTGAAACGTTCATGACATTCATATTTTGTCGTTGACATTTTAGATTTTCTTGCTAAATGATAAATCTAAAATTATATGTTTTTATATGTAAATGCAAATTAATTGTAGTGTGTAAATATTATTAAATGTTGTTTTTAATTTTTAGGATTTTTTTTAAATTTTTTTATCTATTTAGTATTTTAAATTTATTTATTTATAAATGTTTATTTGTAAGTTTGCATAATGATATAGTTGATTTTCTAATTTTCATTTAGTGTTTGACATCTTTTATTTTTGTGAATTATGTGATATGATGTAACAAAAACGAAAGTAAAATAAAAATCTGAATTCATCTTTTAGCTTAATTTTCTTAATTTTTTATTTAAATAGTAAATGTGAAATTTTCATATTTATTACTAATAGTAAAATTAGTTTCCTTTGCTTTTGTTGTTTTGTACAAAATGAAGAAAGAAAAACAAAAGTGAAATCTTTGTTTGACAAAGATTGAAGAATAAGGTTTCACTTTTTGTGTATCCTTGCTTCTACATTTCATGTGACCTAAAGCGAGAAAAATAAAATGAAAATCCTAGTGTCTTGAGCCCTTGCATTATACACATACACTAAATTTAATATTTAAACCATAAATTTCGTCTCTTACAATGCCACTATGAGTTTGAGTTCTTATACCATGAGTAATAATGAGGTGGTTGGAAATCCAAACTTTATAAATGAATTTGAGAATTAGAGTCTAGATGTGAGGTGGTTAATGCAAATTTCCTTCACATCCTAGACTAAGGCATTGGGCCATGTGGCAAGTTGTCACTTAAACAGATGGCAAAGTTATATAGATTGTTTGGTAGAGGTGAAGAGCATGACACACCACCTAAATACTATGTTTGTGAGAACTATTGGCACTTTCCACCACCACAAGCTCCTTGTTTTCCATCAAGTGTGGTAGAGCCTAAGAGGAAATGTAGGATGAGAAGGTCTTCCAACATAGTGGGAAGATGTTTAATGTATAGATGGAAGATGAATCAGATGATGCCATTGGAAAATATTATTTCTCAATGGCATTTCATTCCATTTTGCTCACCCTCCTTGTTATAAGGAGGTTGTGGCCAAGATTATAAGAGTAAGGTCTTCATCTGTGCCTCCAGGGGGATAAATTTGAGTACCACAATCTTGGATAAGAATTATATTCTAATATTAAAATTATTATGGAGAAAATGAGTCATAAGTGGATGTAGTATTGTCATGGATGGGTGGGTAGACATTAGGTATCCTGCACTCATCAACATCATGTTGACATGTATAGAGGGCCCTTCTTTAGAGTTTTTTATTATTTAGGGCACTACAAGAATGCAAAGTATTGGTTTCACATCCTTATAGATGCTATTGAGGATGTTGGCCTTGAGAATGTGATGCAAGTCATGGCAAATGTAGCCTATGTGTATAGAGTGATGAGAAAGCTAGTTGAGGTGGCCCACAAAGATAGATGGTGGAATTTATGTCATGTGCATGTCATGAACAATGCACTTAAGGACATGGGGAAAATATATTGGATTAAATAAGTAGTTCTTGATGCAAGAGATATGCGAATGTTTATGTGTAAGCACAGCACATTGCATGCATGCATTATTTTGGGCCTTCTTTAAGAAGAATTTTTTGGACCTTGTAGAGACTAGATTTGTCTCATATCTCATTCTCTTAGGGACAATGCTTGAATTGTAAGAGCCATTGCAACTAATGGTCATGACACAAGAGTGAAATTGATGGCTTGATTCTAAGTAAGATCTAGGGAAGAGGGTGAAGGAAGTGGTGAAGAGAGGCACTTTTTGGGATGATGTCAAATGCATTGTTTCAATCATATCTCTAGTTTTTAGACATCAAATATGAGGACTCTAATGCTTCAAACGTTGGAGAGATCTATGAGTGCATTGACATCATACTTGTACAAGTGAAAGACCCTCGTACAAATGAAGGACCCCATCTTGCAATTTTATAGTGGGAGAAACTCAACGCTCCCTTGCACATGGTTTCCTATGTATTGAACTTGAAATTGTATTTGTAAAGGCTTGACAAAGTTTCTTTGTGGTGGATGTTGAGGTGAAGACAAGCTCTGTGAAGGAAATTATGAAGATATATAGTGCTGAAGATACTGCCATTAGTTATAATAAGTGGATCTCTAATTTGCCACACTTAGGGGATATTTAAAAGAGGCCACATTGGATAGAAAGACCATGGTATAGGAGGACCCAATACTACGGTGCACTATGCATGAGCCTCATTCATTGACAATCACACTAGCCATTCACCTAGTGTCTCATGTTTTTAGTTCTATTAAGAGAAATTGGTCCACACATCTTCATCCATTCTATTAAGAGGAAAATGCTTGCCTCTAGGAGGGTAGAGAAGTTTGTAGCTATACATAGTGCCTCATGTCTAGTTGATCGCACCATACTTACATATAAAGAGAATCCAACAACACGATGAAACATAGATCTAGAGGAGCCAACATAGATTGATGATGATGTGGCACAAATAAGGTTGATTGGTGTTCATTTGGAAGAGCTTGAGCTAGATGGGTCTAGCATTAGTAGTTCCAATGTTGAGTTTGCCACAACCTTTGGGGACGATGATTAGAGGCAACAACCAATTGTATTTCAACTTTCAATATAATCATTGTATTGACATTTTAAATATAATAATACATTGATATTTAAAATTTTCAATGTATTGTGTTTTGTAGTTTTAATTATTATTTCTTATACATTTTTTACAACTAAATTTTCAAGCATTTTATTATATTTGCACCATTGTTTCCCCACTACCCCTAAATTTGGTCCTTGGTCCCCAAAACCTATCTTAGACATTCCTTCATTGGATGTCCCCGAAAGTACATGATCTATTGTAATTACCTTATGGCAAAACCCTTTAGTTCTTTACCAATCTAAACATAATATAACATAGTGTCTTGTCACTCCATGTCACTCCACTCTTATGATGGTCAACTCAATAGAGGAAGCAACCTAAACGATATTCTCTACTTGATTCTTATTGTATTTTTGCATTGTTTGCTAGTGATGACGAATCTTAAATTGTGAGAGGAGAAATAGAATAATAGGAGAGTAAGTCTTAGAAGAAGGCCATGGATAAGGAGATGGACACCTTGGATAAGAATAGGACTTGGGAGTTAGTTCAATGGCCTAAAGGAAAGAAACATGTTGGATACAAATCAATGGCCTAAATGAAAGAAACATGTTGGATGCAAATTATTCTACAAAAGAAGTTCCATTTTGATGGAAAGGTTGAAAAATACAAGGTACAGTTGGTTGTTCTTAGGTTGATGGAATAGGTTTTGGTGAGATTTTTTCTCATTGCAAAATTAGCATCTATTAGATTGTCATTATTTTTGGCTACTACTTACAAATTGGAGGTTGAGCAAATGGATATCAAGATAATGTTTTTGCATGGAGATTTGGAGGAGGAATTCTACATGGTACAACTTGAGAACATTGTGGCAGAAGGTAAGGAAAATTTGGTTTGTAGGTTGAAAAAGTCTCTTTATGGCTTGGAACAGTCACCTAGAGTGTATAGGAAGAAATTTGATACATATGTTTTGATGTTGAATTTTTTTGGAACTAAATCTTATTATTGTGTTTACTTTAAGTGGTTTGGTGATTAATTTGTTGTTATCTTCTTATATGTTGATGACATGTTGATTGGTAACAATAAGAACTTGATCAAAGTGCATAAATCTCAACTTTTGCTTAAATTTGATATAAAAGATCTTGGGGCTGCTAAATTCATTCTTGGAATGGAGATAAGGAGATATAGAGCTAACAAAAGACTTTGTTTGAGTTTGAAGAAGTATGTTAACTCTATTTGTAGCAGTTTAAAATATAGGATAGTAAGCCATTGAATGCTCTTATTCCTGTTAGAACTAATTTTTTAGCAGAATGATGTCCTAAGACATAAGAGATAGGGGACATGATTCATGTTCCATATGTTAGTGTTGTTTTAAGCCTTATGTATGCGATTCTTTAGGTACAAGACCAGATATTGCCCAAGCAGCAAGAGTCCTAAGCAAGTTTATGTCCAATCTAGGCAGAGAACATTGGATGGTCAATAAAAACATCTTCTAATATTTTTGTGGCACTTCAAAGTATTATATTTTCTATCAAGGAATGCATGATTTGGGCAAGGTGCTGAATAAATAGAGTTTTATGGATATAGATTGGGTTGGTGATATTTGTTGCTGTCTTTATTTGTCAATCCATGTTGTTGTAGTCCCACTTGCAATATATACAAGAAGTCGGAGAATGTTAGGCTAGGTCTATATCGTACATATTGCAAGCCTTGTAAGCATTGTAATTCTCACTTAGGATACTTAATTCCAATAAGTCAATTCCTTGTTTAGCGGAAGTTGAGTTCACTTGCATTGCAAGTTTGCTTTAAATTGCAAGTTAAGTTTACTTTTAATGCATGCTATCCTTGGAAGGTGGCTTTTACTTTATCCTCTTGTTTTATGATCGGGGGTGCTCAAATGCATAGGTGAATATTGGACATTGGCTATATCCAATGTTGTTTGTAGAATGTATGATGATTTTGGAGTATGTGTATGTTGTTGGGATTGCTCCAAAGAGGTTGTGGTTGCTGCCTAAAACTTTTGAATGTTGAAGCTTTCTTGAATAACATAGACTTGGTTCTTATTATATTGATTTTTCTAATTGTGAATGCAATCTAAATGATGCTATTTGTTTATTAGATTTTTCTGTAAGAATTTCTCAAAAGAAATTTTATATTATTTATTATTTCTTTATTGAATAAATTTAGATTCTATAACTTTATAATAACTCTTATATTAAAATAAAAATTAAATGAGATCGTGTTGATCATTCCCTTCACATCCTTAACAAATCAATGTAGATTGGAATCTCCTCACTTCACCTTCCTGTCAAATGTAAATGATGACTTAATAGATCCAACCCCATTCCTTAGGGAATCAATACCTTTTCTGCCATTATAATTTATAGCTACAATTCTAGCTCTTTCCGTTAAATATGGTTTGAATAACCTTCACACTATTATATCTCATCTCGCAGTTTGGAAATGCATATCTTCCTTATCAAATTTGAGGAAAGCTTGACCTTGTGATGGGGAGACTTACCTTTCAAGAGCACTCTTGCTCTTCCCAAGACCTATTCTCTGGTCTTCCTAGGGTATTCCTCTCTACCCTATTCAAGGATCTCTCCTAAACCCCTCTCACCTCATAAGACTCTCCACCAATTTCAAATTCTTCTCCATTACTCTCAATTCGCCACTAGGCTTCCCTGGGCTCCAAACTGACCCAAAGTGTCCTAACCACTCCAGGGGCTAGGAAAGGTTATTCTCCTGTCTCTTTGTTGATTTGACACCTCATTGATCCATCTCATTGGATTCTTTCACCATTCTCCCATCACTTTCTTGAAAAACTCCATTTTAGGCCTTGTAGCCTTTTGCCCCAACTAGGCCTTCTAGAACCTGTTTTCTTGGCTTTTCTCAAAAACGGTCTTAACAACCCCCAAATATTTTTTGATATTCTTTCTAGTGGTACCCTAGGCTTCAATATTTACCAGGTGTAAGGTCTCCCAAGTGGTCGTTCATATGACTGTCCTCATACCTCCCTAATTTCAAGTGTTTCAAGGGTTTTAGCTCCTTTTTCCAACTTTGAGGGCTTCAATGACCTCCTCAACTCTCCTCCTTGCACACACATGTCTGGAATACATGTGCCCACACTCCCATGCTCTTGATTGGCACAAACCAATCCATTTAGCAGCTTTCTTTACTGCTGTCCTCTCCAAGCCACTAGCCAAAATGCACTTGCACTCGCCTAGTGCTTGATAGTTTCTTCACTTCCCCTACAAACAAAGACTCCTAAACCTGTATGTTATTTACACAGTCCCCAGCTTGATTCCAAGTGGCCATGAGAGGAAATCCACGGGAATTCAAGTGGGACTCATTATTCACAAAACTGGCCCAAACCGGCAGTGAGTCCAAAAACCCAAAAACTTGCAAAACCTTAACCAGTTGGTCTAAATGACTAATCTAATGCTAGGTATAGTAAGTAAATGACACAAATGAAACACTCAAAGCATCAGGTTAGTCCTTTCAATCCATTCTTGACTGGATGAAGGCTCAAACACAAAAATGCACTCAAAAGTTGTTGAATTCCAATCACACAAAAATGCTCTCCAAGTCTCAATTCGTGAAAATGAACTTCCAACCCAAGTATTAGGGTTTGGATGACCTTATATACCTTTCCCCCACGTGCTAGGACCCTTGGGTCGGACTTAGAACAACATTAATGCTATTTTTCAACTTTAGGCCAAATTTCCAAGGCAACATTGCCAAAATGCTCAAATTGCCAAGATTTGTCTAGGAACTCATAAAGTTCAAGACTCTAAGCCAAACCTACCCTAACACACTCTCAAAAACAACCTAGGGACTTTATATCATAGTCCTTATTCCCTTGGTGGTTGGCTAGAACCACCTACAAGCCAAAAATCACTAAGATCTTCCAAAAGACCTTAAGGTGCTCCTGCACCATTCTCCCCCTACAACAAAGAGGTTAAGGAACCTGTGATGTCAAGAGTTCCTTGCTAATTCCATGCTTCTTAAAGTCACCTTCTGCTATCCAAGTAGCCTCTGACTTTGGTTGATGTCTCCACTTCACTAGGTGCTCCATGTATGTCTTGTGCCTAGTCTTCTTCTTCACCCTTGAGTCTAGAATCTTGTCCACTTGTGGGATGATCTGATCTGGTACCTTGAGTGCTTCCACATCCTTGTTTATCTCAGCATTGTACTGTTCTTCATCCATTTCTGGTCCTTTATACTTCACCAAGTCCTTCACATTGAAGATAGGAGAAATAGACATCTCCTTGGGTAACTCCACCTTGTATGCATTTGACCCATACTTAGCCAACACTTTACATGGCCCTATCCTTTTCATCTGCAGCTTGCTTGGTATGCCTTTCTGTAACCTTGCCTTGTTCAAGTATACCATTACCAAATCACCTATCTCAAATTGTAATTCTCTTCTCCCTTCGTCTCTCTTAGCCTTCAACTTTTGATTAGCCTCTATCAATGTCTTTTTTACCTGCTCATGAACCTCTCTCATTGACTTAGCAAAATCATCAGCATGTCCACTGATCCCTTCATATCCTTGTAGATCCCTAAGCTCAAGTACACCCCTTGGATGTAAGCCATATACTATTTCAAATGGACTCTTACCCGTTGTTCTATTTGTGCTATCATTGTAAGCAAATTCAGCTTGTGGAATCACTTGTTCCCATCCTTGTCCATACTCCTTAGTTAAGCATCTCAACAAGTTTCCAAGTACCCTATTAATCACCTCTGTCTGTCCATCCGTTTGAGGATGATACGCTGAGCTATGAGACAAGTTGGTTCCTAGCCTCTTCCAAAGAGTTTTCCAAAAGTGTCCCATAAACTTCACATCTCTGTCTGCAACTATGCTCTTTGGCAACCCATGTATCCTCACTATCTCTTTGAAGAATAGGTGTGCAATGTGACTAGCATCATGTGTTGTTTTGCATGGTATGAAATGGCTCACCTTGCTGAATCTGTCCACTACAACAAACACATTGTCCAAACCAGTTGGTGTCCTAGGTAGACCTACTATGAAGTCCATACTTATGCATTCCCATGGTCTATTTGGGATGGGTAATGGCTGATAAAGACCTGCATTTGTTGATGTTCCCTTTGCCTTTTGACACACTCCACATTGCTCTACATACCTTCTTACATCTCTTTGCATCTTAGGCCACCAATAGAACCTCTCCACTAAGTCTAGTGTCTTGTTCAAACCAAAGTGACCACTCAAACTGCCATTATGCTTTTCTTGGATTAGATTCTCCCTCATGGAACCTCTAGGAACACACAATTGCTTCCCCTTAAACAATAAACCATTCTGCAAAGTGTAATCAGCATAGTCACTGTGAAAATGATTCTCAAAATCAGTACATACCTTGTATATTTCTGAGAAATCAGAATCTCCTTCATATAGGTCTTTGAATCCTTCAACCCCTGTGCTTTGTAGCTGTATCTCTTGGACAGTAAGCAACCTCCTACTAAGAGCATCAGCAACCTTGTTGTTAACCCCCTTCTTATGCTTGATGGTAAAAGTGTATGACTGCAAAAACTCCATCCACTTGATATGCCTCAAACTGAGCTTCTCTTGAGTGTTGATGTAACTTAAGGCCTGATTGTCAGTGTATACCACAAATTCTTTTGGCAATAGGTAGTGCCTCCACTTCTTAAGAGCCTGCACTAAAGCATACAACTCTAAGTCATAGGATGAGTACCTAGACTTTGCTTCATTCAACCTTTCACTAAAGAATGCCACTAGCCTGCCTTCTTGCCTTAGGACAGCTCCTACTGCTATGTTACTTGCATCACATTCTACTATGAATGGTTTATCAAAACTTGGTAAAACTAAGATAGGTTGGGTAGCTATCTCCCTCTTCAACCTTTCAAATCCTTCATTGGCTTCTTTGGTCCACACAAACTTTGTTTTCAGTCCTCCTTTGATGGTGTCAAGAACCGGTGCACAAATTTCACTAAACCTTCTCACAAATTTCCTATAGAACTGAGCTAATCCATGGAAACTCCTAACTTCTGTCCCTGTCTTTGGAGTAGGCCAGCTGAGAATGGCTTCAACCTTGCTTTTGTCCATCTTCAAGCTCCCTTGGGATACTACAAATCCTAGATAGACGAATTCTTGCTTCATGAACTCACTCTTCTCAAGGTTTATGGTGAGCTTCTCTTCTTGAAGTTTTCTCAACACAAGTTCTAGGTGCTTCATATGTTCTTCTTTTGTTTTGCTAAAGATGAGGATATCATCTATGTAGACAACCACAAAAACTCCTATGTAGTCCTTCAAGACCTCATTCATCACCCTCATAAAAGTGCTAGGTGCATTTGTAAGCCCGAATGGCATCACTAACCATTCATACAACCCTTCTGTGGTTTTAAATGCTGACTTCCATTCATCTCCTTCTTTCATCCTAATCTGATAATAGCCACTTTTCAAATCAATTTTGGAATAGAACTTAGCACCCCCTAAACAGTCCATTAGATCTTCTATCCTAGGAATAGGAAACCTATATCTAATGGTTATCCTATTTATGGTCCTAGAATCAGTACACATCCTCCACTTGTCTCCCTTCTTAGGTGCCAACACAACTGGAACAGCACATGGACTTATGCTCTTTCTGATCAGCCCTTGGTCCAAAAGTTCTTGAACTTGCCTTGCTATCTCCTTATTCTGCTCCGGTGTCATCTTGTATGCAGCCTTCTTAGGTAGTGTTGCTCCTGGTATAAAGTCTATTTGATGACTGATTGCTCTCTTGGGTGGTAGTGTAGCTGGTGTACCTTCACAAATGATGTCCCTAAACTGATCCAACAGTCGCTTCACTTCTGCTGTCATAGGTAGCTGATTAGATAACTCCTCTTCCTTTGGCTTCAACATGATTGCATATGCCTCTCCTTCTTCCTCCTTTATGTCCTTTAGGAATCCCTTTCCACTCATCAAAAGTGCACTAGTTTCTGCCTTTTCCACTGTGTTTTCTTCTATCAAAGACTGAATTTTATAAGTCACTCCATCCTTCTTGAATGAGTACTTATTCTCCTTGCCGTGGTGTACTACCTCCCTGTCATATTGCCATGGTCTGCCAAGCAGCAAATGGCATGCATCCATTGGTAACACATCACATAGTATCTTGTCTTGATACTTTCCTATAGCAAACTCAACCCAAACTTGTTCATTGACCAATATATTCTGCCCTTTGTTCAACCAAGTAACCTTGTAAGGACACACATGGGGTATCTTGATGAGTTTCAACTTTTGTACTGCCTCCTCTGAGATGACATTATCAGTTGATCCTGAGTCTATGATGACCTTGCAAACCTTACCTTGTATCTTGCACTTGACTCTAAAAAGAGCTCTCCTTTGTTTGTGTTCATCCTCTGTAGGTGCTTTGATCAAAATCCTTCTTAACATGAGTTGTTCTCCTTTCTCTGAATCCAAACTTAGTTCTGAGTTTTTAGAGCAGTCCTCTTCTTGGACATATGTAATCTTCCTCTCACCTTGTGAAGATGCTGGCTTGTCTGGACACCTATAAGCCGGACGACCCAACTGTCCACAATTGTAGCATTTCATGGAAGAAAAGTGTGAACTTCTCCCAAAGCTTCCTGATCTGCCTTTTCCACCATTGTTAGAGCTTCTACCTCTGTATCCCCCTCTATTATTTGCCTCATGGGATTGTTCTCCAACCTTGGAATCCCCTTGACCTTTGTTCTCATGGCTTCTTCCACCAAAACCTCCTCTATGTCCACCTCTAGAGTCTCTACCTCTTCCTTTACCTCTAGTATTGGAATCTTGTTTCTTTTTCAGTTTCTCTTCCACCTTAATAGCCATTTGATAGCAGCTATGGAGGGTAGTAAGTGTGAAAAGACTCAACTCCTCTTGTATGTTCCATCTAAGACCGTTTAGATACCTAGCAACCTTGATGCTTTCAACTTCTTGCACTCTAGATCTAAGGCTTAGTTTTTGGAACTCCTCTGTATATGCAGCTACATCTAGGTCTCTTTGTCTGAGATTTTGTCTCTTCTTGTGCAATTGAATATCATAGTCTTCCGGTAGATAGTTCTCCTTCACTTTAGCCACCATAGTTTTCCAACTTCCTATGGGTTTCTTGCCTTCCTTCTCTCTTTCTTCTTGTAGAAACTTCCACCAAGTTAGTGCTTGTCCTCTTAGCCTTGATTTGGCTATCTTCACCTTTTGTGCCTCTGTAATCCCATCACATTCAAAGTGATTCTCCATTCCCTCAATCCATTCCATAACCAACTCTGCATCCATTCTTCTTGTGAACACAGGGATACCTTCAAGTGCCTTGCCACTCAAAGCCTTCAATGCTTTGAGGAAGGGTTCCTCTGCTAATGGAGGGTCAGGTTCTGGTTCTATGTCTTCCTCTATTTGATTCTTACCCTTATCTTTATCCTCTCCTAATTGTACCTTCATCTTGCTTGCAGTCTCTGCCACCTCTTCTAGTTTGTGCTTCATCTCTTCCATAGCCTCTTCAAGACGCTTATTCTTTTCTTGTTGCTCTGTCAAGTCTCTAGCTAGCTCTGCATTGGTCACCATGGTGTTCTCTCCTATGGATTCACTTCTTTCTGACATTCACTTCTCAATTCCCAAGCCTTGTATGGCTTTGATACCAATTTGATGGGGAGACTTACCTTTCAAGAGCACTCTTGCTCTTCCCAAGATCTATTCTCTGGTCTTCCTAGGGTATTCCTGTCTACCCTATTCAGGGATCTCTCCTAAACCCCTCTCACCTCATAAGACTCTCCACCAATTTCAAATTCTTCTCCATTACTCTCAATTTGCCACTAGGCTTCCCTGGGCTCCAAACTGACCCAAAGTGTCCTAACCAACTCCAGGGGCTAGGAAAAGTTATTCTACTGTCTCTTTGTTGATTTGACACCTCACTGATCCATCTCATTGGACTCTTTCACCATTCTCCCATCGCTTTCTTGAAAAACTCCATTTTAGGCCTTGTAGCCTTTTGCCCCAACTAGGCCTCCTAGAACCTGTTTTCTTGGCTTTTCTAAAAAACGGTCTTAACAACCCCCAAATATTTTTTGATATTCTTTCTAGTGGTGCCCTAGGCTTCAATATTTACCAGGTGTAAGGTCTCCCAAGTGGCCGTTCATATGACTGTCCTCATACCTCCCTAATTTCAAGGGTTTCAAGGGTTTTAGCTCCTTTTTCCAACTTTGAGGGCTTCAATGACCTCCTCAACTCTCCTCCTTGCACACACATGTCTAGAATACATGTGCCCACACTCCCATGCTCTTGATTGGCACAAACCAATCCATTTAGCAGTTTTCTTTACTGCTGTCCTCTCCAAGCCACTAGCCAGAATGCACTTGCACTCGCCTAGTGCTTGATAGTTTCTTCACTTCCCCTACAAACAAAGACTCCTAAACCTGTATGTACATTGTTTACACAGTCCCCAGCTTGATTCCAAGTGGCCATGAGAGGAAATCCACGGGAATTCAAGTGGGACTCATTATTCACAAAACTGGCCCAAATCGGCAGTGAGTCTAAAAACCCAAAAACTTGCAAAACCTTAACCAGTTGGTCTAAATGACTAATCTAATGCTAGGTACAGTAAGTAAATGACACAAATGAAACACTCAAAGCATCAGGTTAGTCCTTTCAATCCATTCTTGACTGGATGAAGGCTCAAACACAAAAATGCACTCAAAAGTTGTTGAATTCCAATCACACAAAAATGCTCTCCAAGTCTCAATTCGTGAAAATGAACTTCCAACCCAGGTATTAGGGTTTGGATGACCTTATATACCTTTCCCCCATGTGCTAGGACCCTTGGGTCGGACTTAGAACAACATTAATGCTATTTTTCAACTTTTAGGCCAAATTGCCAAGGTAACATTGCCAAAATGCTTTGCCAAGATTTGTCTAGGAACTCATAAAGTTCAAGACTCTAATCCAAACCTACCCTAACACACTCTCAAAAACAACCTAGGAACTTTATATCATAGTCCTTATTCCCTTGGTGGTTGGCTAGAACCACCTACAAGCCAAAAATCACTAAGATCTTCCAAAAGACCTTAAGGTGCTCCTGCACCACCTTGGACTCTAGAATTTTAGATTTCTTAATGTACTCTTTCACAAACGTATATTTTTGGAACAAATGTGTAATTTATGTATCAAAGTTCTTACCTATTTCCAATTATGATCTTCTCAAGTCAATGAATTTGAAATGCCTCCAAAGTCCTTTTCAAGGTATTTAAACATTCATCTTCCTCCCCGCCTCCTCTGAGTATGGGCAGCACAATCCAAATGCTGCAGGGAGAGTGTCTAACTTATACTATTTTCTGCAAATCCTCCACACCCTATAGGCCAGTTTGAGGTTTCTCTTCAATTATGGGCCTCCACTGCACACCCAAAATTATTTTGTGGATCTTCATCGACAAATTAAAAGAGGAGCATTGAGAACCTTCTTCCACTTCCTCCATCTCATTTAGAGGAATATCACTAATGTCTCTGCAAGGGTAAAGATGGTGAAATATGCGACCAAACTAGAGATTCCTAAATAATATATTTGACATTTTTAATGTAAAGAAAAAACAAGGCACACTCAACATGTGTAATGATTTATCTATACTTAGGCACAAGTGATACTAATTCCTGAGAATTGTACTAAGAATATACATAAAAGCAAATCACTGAATATCTCATTAAAAGGAGCATTTATTGATTGAAGAAGGATCATGGGAAAATGCATTCGACAAAAATCGTTCGTCCTTGATGATGTTTTGGGGATAAGGAATCCATAAGAGGAGATAGATGGTAGTAAAAGTAAAACCGTAAAAGTAAACATTTAACAATGTGGCTGTTCTGGAACATTCACGATTGACAACTCCATATAACAGTTATGAAAGGTAATATGTTGAATATTAATTGAATTGTATATTTTATGCATAAAGTAGTGATCGTGAATATGAAATAACATTTTTTCTTTGTAGTGTCATTTTGTTTCATTTGATTGTTCTTTGTTGTCTCGTTGTACTTAATGTTTAATCTTTCTTATTGTTAAAGGTTCTGAATCCTTTTAAAATTTCTGCTTACTCAAAAACATTCATCCTTTAGTATCCACAATAAATCCAGCTTGAAATAATTTTTTAACATTGAAAGCTAATAGATTAGAAGATAACAAGTAGAAGTTACATGACATACATTTTTTCAGAGTGCACTTCTTTGACCCCAACTCTAGCTTGAAACCTATACCTCAACCTCATGTGTAAGGGATATGTTTCTTCTTAAAGAAGTGCTTTGAGCTAAAAAGAACATCTGTAGAAGCTTCATTCAAGATTCTAAGTAGCACACCCTAGGTCTTTAATTCCTAAGTTGGCTTTCTAATCAAAACACTTTAAATATTAAATCCCCTTGTTACCCAGCTAGACTGCTCCAGCAGCATTAGTCACATGGACTAAGTTTGCATTTGGTGGTTCTCATCAATTTAGATTAGGGAAATAACGTTACATTCCTAAGGAGAAACCCATTTGTAGACTTTGCTCCTTTAATGAGGTATAGATGGAAGGGTGCTTCATCTTTGGATGTTCAGTTCATCTTGAGATGAAGGTTTAGTGACTTATAGGATCTACGCTGGTCTGTATTTATCTTCGTTAGGTATGTGATCGCAGATGCCCCATTTTGTTCCAATAGTTTTGAAACATTTCGAACAATAATCAAAATTTGGAGATAGCCTATTGGAGGTTTGTAGTTCTTGTGAGCCTTTTCTAAATATATTGTTATATTCCTTAGGACGTATTAGAGGAGAGAGTTTCTGAGAAGTTTCTAGATCTTGCAGGCCTTTTGTATATAGAATTTTTAATTCTTTAATTGAACGTTTCTAGAAGAGAAGCTAGTTGAAGAAACTTCCTCTTCTCTTCCATCTCCTATAATTACCTGCTTTCCTTCTGGGTATGTTCTGGTGAGAGATCAATTTTGCTGAAGTCTTATGGAAAACTATTTAGCCTTTATTGAAGTAGCAAATTTTTGTTTGTCCAATCACCATTTATTTTTGTATTGGTTTTGTCAATTCTGATAGGTATTGAATATATTCTGCTAAGCTTTGTATTATTATGTTCATTTTTAGGTTGTACGTGTTACCACACTTAGAAAGGTTTTTATTTTCACTCGTTAATCACTTCAACCCTTCTGTAGTTTAGCTGTGTAGATATTTTCTTTCGTCCTCACCCAAGTACTGCCAGTGGTAAGCAATTGATTTCTTATCGTACTAGCTGTGGTCCTACTAGGCATAGCTCTACAAGATACTTATTTCTATTATACCCAGGGGTGGGGACCTAGAGGACAGAACTACTCGTCAGTATTGATTAGTAGATTCCATACAAATCTATGTTTTATCAATTTATTCACTCAAATGAAAGGTTCTTTGCCATCAGATGTCAGTACTGCTTCCTTGTCTTCCTTCCTAAATACTTTTAGGAATCTTATTGTATGATTACTCCTCAAATGCCCCATCAATTTAGGCCTCATTCCCACTTTTGAGGACAATGATAGTTTGATCTTTCATCTTATATTTGGATGTAACTGCACATCTCTGTTCAGTCGCATCAGTTTTTGCTGTGTTGACACGGTATCCTTCCTGTGCTTCTATTTTTTTATTTTGTAGTTTTTGTAACCTAATGATCTATGAAGATACTTTCAATTACAAGCTACATCATTCTGCCGAATTTCCCAAGCTAAGATAACTTATAATTATTTTCTTCATTTGTGCAGTCAAGAACCCTAGATTGCATTCTTCATGAGAAATCCATGCCCATTTTTTGTTAGGGATAATGGATTTTGGCTACAGTTTTTTCCTAGTGGAAGCTTTCTAAACTATTGTACATGAGGAGGGATGGGAAAATGATGGGGCAAATGTGATATTTCATTGTTTAGTATTTTACGAAGAAGCATTGTTTTATATTATTTTACTTATGTCATGTAATGGATAATTTCTTTCCTGGGAAGATCACCGTTTGATTGACTTAGTATCCCATGTTATTAGTTTCTGAAGCTTCTTCCTTTACCAATCTCGTCTAATTCAATTTTTTAGGAATGCTTTAATTTCTTATAAATAGCTCAATTCCCTTGTGAGTTCAAGAAATTATGAAGTAACTATATGGACCTTTCTCCTTATGTGGATATGCTTTGGGATCTCCTTTCACCTAGTCGCTGGTTGCAATCTTCCCATTAACTTATTTTGGTCAGTGAATTTATTTCCTTCTATCTCCCAACAGGTTACCCGGAGAAATAGCCAAAGGTATCGCCTTATCTCTGTTTTCTATAGCTATGGTTTGAGGACCTGGAGTTCCATTTCGAAGGCCCTTTCACGCTACATGTTGGTGCTTTGCGTGCACCCTTTATAACTTGTGGTTATCTTGGCAATGCCTTAAATGTTCTGCATTTAAAGTCCGATTTATATTTCAGCCCCATTTATCACTTTCATATTCGATTATTAATATGAACTATATTAACATAAACTATGCTTTATTTCTTCCCGCTTGCAGACTGGGTATATTAAATTTGATAAAATGAGCTAGGGATGTTTGTTGCTAATGTTGTTTCCAGGTCTCAGTGTGTGCACGCACCCCAATATATACAATGAATTGTTTTTAGAATAGAACATGCATAATAGAAGTTAAAAATGTTCCATAGAGAAAATGAGAACTAAGCAGTTTTCAAGTAATGATTTGAAATTCGTATAAGGCAAAGGAATGCTATTTTCCTCTTCGTTTCGTTTAAATGGTCGTCTTCTTTCAGGCGATCTTGGAAAATGGTTGCAATGATACTGCTGAAGAGAACATGGTGTTCATTGGCTACGTAGCATTTTTCGATCCCCCAAAGGAATCTGTCAAGGAAGCTCTCTGGCATCTTGCAGAAAAGGGCGTCAAGGTTAAGGTATTGACAGGGGATACTCTTGCCGTTGCAATTAAAGTTTGCAAAGAAGTTGGAATACGCACAACACATGTTATTACTGGGCCTGAGCTTGCATTGCTCGAGGACAAAAGCTTCCACGATGTTGTTAGAAAGATGACTGTTTTAGCAAAGCTCACACCCATACAAAAGCTGCAGGTGGTTGAGTCACTGAAAATGGGAAATCACATTGTGGGCTTCCTTGGTGATGGACTCAATGATTCCCTAGCTCTCAAAGGTGCCGATGTGGGAATTTCAGTGGACTCAGGAACATCTGTTGCCAAAGATCTAGCTCAAATAATTCTACTAGAAAAGGACCTTAATGTTCTTGTTGCTGGAGTTGAATGTGGTCGAATAACGCATGGCAATAGCATGAAATACATACAAATGGCAGTTGCAGCCAACTTAGGGACTGTAGTCTCTATGATTGTTGCATCCGCTTCTCTTCCATTCGATCCTTTGACACCAATGCTGCTCTTGACCCAAAGTCTCCTGTATGACTTAAGCCAAATTTTTATTCCTTGGGACAAAATGGATCCAGAATATGTTAAAATACCCCACCACTGGTCAGCAAATGATATAGTTACTTTTATGTTGTTGAATGGTCCCATAAGTAGCATGTTTGATATTGTTACATTCTTGTTTCTATGCCAGTATTATGATGCAAACGTAAAGTCCAAACAAAATTTCTTTCATTCAGCCTGGTTTATCGAGGGACTTCTTATGCAAACTCTCATCATCCACATGATGAGGACAGAGAAAATTCCTTTTATTCAAAGTAGGGCATCATGGCCAGTGATGTGCGCGACTGTGATAATATCTGCAATAGGTATAGCACTTCCATATACTGTGATTGGCAAAATAATGGGCATGGAGAACTTGCCATTTTCCTACTTTGGTTTTTTGGTTATAGTTATCTTGGGTTACTTCTTTGTCGGCCAGCTGGTGAAGATGGCTTACATATGTGTTTTCAAGAGATGGCTGTAACATGTAAGTGAAGATGGCTATAACTGTTGGAATTAATAAATGTTGCCGGCAGTCTGTTAGAGAGCTGGCAGTGTTAGTTTCAATTTGGAAGTTTGTGAGAATATAATTTTAAAAGATGACAAATTTGTTTCAATTAGTTCTTTTAAGTTTAGATTCAAATGTATAGGAATTGATTGTGCCTATTAAGATTATATAAAGCATCTAATTTTTTAGAGTAGAATATAGTGACAGTTTTATTTGTTTGTATCTTTTATCTTTCATAGTTTTTATCATGGTATTATTTTATTATGAGAGTGTTGGGAAAAGGTGTTTCAATTTTGCATTTCTAATTTTTATTTATTTAACATTTTGTATGCATTTATTATTTTGTCTTTTATGTCGTTTGTCTTGTATGAGAAGTAGATGTCCTATTTGAGATGGCATTGTTTTCATCTTCAGTGGATTTGTCCTCGCATGAGGAAAATGGCATCCCAGTTGAGTTGGCATTCCTTGGCAATGTGTTGACATTTTGTGGAGTTGTAAGATCATTTTGACAAAAGTTACTATGACATAAAAGGGAGTTTACATTCTAATCTTGAATACATTATGACAAGTGTGGATGCTTGTCATGGAGCATCTTTATGTGTTGGGATGAACACAAATTGTGGTACCTCAATGTGGGTGGCCAAATATAACAGTTGATGACATATGTTGTAAGGAATAAGCTAAAAATAGCTTGGAGGACCAAGACCAAGGGGGTGTTGGAATTTGTGTCTTGACCATTTGGGCACCATACCTCCCTTGGCCTTGCTCATAGTTTTCTAGAACCATTTATGGTTTCTAGTTTGTGCTTCATCTATTTATTTGTATTTACATTACAGTTTTGTATGGCTAATTTACAGGTATTGTTATGCAATTGGAATCATTCCATATTTGTATGTTGGTGATACTTCTTTAAAGCTTACTTTTCAAGTGTATTGTTACCATATTAAGATTATTGAATAATACATTGGATTGCTTTGGAATATGGGATTTTTGTCTTGAAAGGATTTTCCACACATACACTTGTGTTGCTTAATTTTATTTATGTTTAGATGTGCCTCTTATTTGTTGTAAAGATCTAAAATTTGCATAATGTGCTTCTCTAAGTCTTGTTTCCGCATACCTTGTTTGCTTTCAAAAAGTCTTGAGAATTGATCCTCCTCAGATACAAAGTGTTAGATAAAACTTTGTTGATGTTGTCAAGAGGAATAGAGAGATCTACCTAGCAAAACTCTATTTGTTGTCATTGAATGAAATGACATAAAAAATGCTCTTTTGCAACTTGAAAGCCCTTTTTTGAAGCTTGTTACTTATGGTGTATTGGCATAGAGAGATCTACCTAAAAAAATGTTTAAAAGTCTCATTGCAAAATTAGAGTGAAAGAAAGTGTTGTCTTTTAAAATTAAAAAATAGGAGCTACTTTTTTTAGAGCAACCATATAAAAGGGGGGAAGTTGTGATTAGTTTTTTTGGAGAGAGTAAAGAGGGAGCTATTATTATTAATGTTGGTGAGGTCATGCTATTGTTTGCAAAGCCTTTAATTTGACAAATGTTGGAGGGTTGTATGAAGAAGAAGATGAAATCATCCAACTATTTGAATGACCAGTAGATGAGTGGGGATCATCAAAGCACATTTAAAAAAGGTTGTAAGAGGAAATAGAGGTTTGTCAACATGCTTCCATTTGGGTGTTGGGGGAGGAGAGCTGCTTGAGGTTTGAAAAGGGTAGTGGTGGGCTCATTTGATAGTTTAGTGTATGCTTGATTTCCATATTGAAAAAGAAACTTTGTAATATGTAGGAATATGTTGGATATAACAAATACTTCATTTTTCATTAATTGGGATTGTTTGTGTGATAGTTTAGTGTATGCTTGATTTCCATATTGAAAAAGAAACTTTGTAATATGTAGCAATATGTTGGATATAACAAATACTTCATTTTTGATTAATTGGGATTGTTTGTGTGAAACATAGAAAAAGGGATCATAAGTCCTAAATGCAAAGAACCTAGGATGTAAGGGGCCTTTTTTCAAGTTACATTAAGATGTAGATTAATAAGGTGATTAGATTGACTTACAACCATGAAGGTGAGCCAATCAGACATAGGTCTACATCTAATTGAAGATGAGAATGGATTGGAATTATTTGGAATGATTAAACTAATTAAACTATGTGCCCTAATATATAAATTGTAAGACCTTGACAACTGACATACAAAAATAGTAATTTGCAAGTGGATTTGGGGAGTGTAGAGTGATATGTACCAACCCAGAAAAGCTTGTTTCAACCACTATAGGACATAGTCGCCAAGGGGCGTCTGAGTCCTTGTAGGGGTGTCCTACTCAACTTTTGGGGTTCTTTGGTGATAGATTTGAGACTTTCATTTATGCTTGCACAGTTGTTGGAATGTTGTCGGATAATTATGCAAGCGAGTTTTCACGATTTGACAACTTTTAGGGCTTTAAATGCAACAATGGAAAAATTTTCTTCAAGATTCCTTGAATCCTCTCCAACCTAAGATTTGCACATTCACAAAGAGAGGAAATGTTGGGCCATTTTAGGGGCTTGCCTCAGTCAAACCTCGTGTAAGTGTTTCCACTTCCATATTGGCAATGCCAATGATAAATGGATAATTGGAATGAAGGAATCATGAAATCACAAAGTGTTGCAACTCACCACCCTTCAATGGCTTCCTTAAAGGACTGAAGTCATACACATCACCTCAAGGATTTGGATCTTGCTTGCTTGAATGCTTGAATGCTTTGGAGACCTAGAACAAGGGTTAGCCTTCACAAAATAATCATAACATGAACACATGAACTCACATACACTTTGACATGTTGCTTGGATCCTGAATTGTTGCTTGGATCTTGAAATGCCGCTCTTGACTTGCTCTTGAATGCTCATCATGTTCACCTCTAGCTTGTTAGATTTCAAATGATACAATAACTAGGTATTTGTATGCAATTGTGCTAATTTTTTCAATTAAATCCCAAAAGCTGAAACTTGAAATTTGAAATTTGAATGTTAAAATACCGCTAACAACATATTAAAAATAGGGTCTTAGCTAAGAAAGGGAACCCATACACCCATGGGAATATGGGTCCTGACCCAAATTTCTAGGACACACCTAGTCGGGGGTAAAGCAACAATTGGATGTATTTATTCAATGCTTGCAATTTTGTTGGAAAATGATAAAAATAGGCTTTGGAATGCATAATTTAGGAAATTAGGAGCTTAATTAGGTCCAACAAATTAAGGGGGACAAAACATAATGTGAAATTGTTAAGGGTCCCAATTTTCGACATTACATTGTGTAACAAGAAAAATCTTGAGGCGAAAAGGGAGAAATGCAAAGGAATACTACCCCTACTCTAAATCAAACTACTAACTCCAATAGAATTGTTTTGATGTAAAAAGGATCCTAGTTCAAATAGAACATTAGGATGCAAATCAACAAGGTGATTAGATTGACTTTCAACCATAAAGGTGAGTCAATTAGACTTGGATTTGATCTTTTTGAGTCTTGGAAACTTATTGGAATTGATTTACTTGAATTGACCTAATTAAACTATGTGCCCTAATCTGAAAATGCAAGATTCTAACAACTGAGAAACTGTAACAAATCTTTTGACAACATATTTGAGAAACGTAGAGTTTTGTGCACTTGTTTTGTAAATTTAGAGCCAATCAAAATAGGGGGAATAATTCGCCATAGGGCGTATTGTTGAAAAACGAGGTGTTTTCTTAGCTTAATACTCTATAAAACTTACTTAGATCAGCAATATTAAAGTTTTGCAGAGTATTAAGCTAAGAAAACACCTCATTTTTCAACATTCGGTATCAAAGCTGAGGTTGGGTAGAGTATTGGGACGCCTTTCTCTTAAAAGATTGGAGGTTTTTTAGCTTAGTGGGAGCTTTTATTATTTTTGTTATTTTCTGATTTTGGAATTAAGTTTTGTTACAATGAATTCAAAGTTAGATATTGAAAGGTTCAATGGTTCTAACTATGAAATGTGGAAATTAAAAATGGAAGATCTTCTTGAAGAAAGAGATCAGTGGTTAGCAGTTAATAATGAGATAAAGACACCTACAACTATTTCATATGAAGATTGGGCTAATTTAGGTAAGAAGGCAAGAGGAACAATTAGGTTATGTCTTGTTGATGTTGTTCCCTTAAATGTTTCTGATGAAACCACTGCATATAAATTATGGAAGAGAATAGGGGATATTTATCAAACTAAGAGTCTCACCAATAAGTTGTATCTGAAAAGGCAGTTGTATTCATTTAAAATGAAAAATGGTGAATCTGTTGCACAACATTTAAATGCTTTCAATTTAATTCTCAGTTAGTTAGCATCTATAGATGTAAAGCTAGAGGATGAGGATAAGTGCATTTTATTACTTTGTTCTTTACCAGATTCTTGGAAAAATCTAATTGTTGCAATTAGTGGTAATGGTGCGGATCTAAAGATGGACAACATTATTCCTACTCTCCTATCAAAGGAGATGAGGAGGAAGTCTAAGAAGGAAATCCAAGATGCCTTGTTTGTAAAAGGTAGGCCTAAGAAAAAGGAGCCTAAGGGAAACAAGGAAGGGAAGGGTAAGTCAGAAGGACGGAGTAAGGTAAAGTGTTGGAACTATGGGAAACCGGGACATGTGAAGAAGGATTGAAAGAACAAGAAAGAGTTTTGATTCTTCTACAGAGGAGTCCTTGGATGATAGTAATGATGCATTGGTTATTTCAGCTAATATTGTTTGTGATAACTCTTTGCTTCATGTTTCAGAGTAATCTTCGTAGAGAGGATGGTACTCATGTTTCCATGTGTGACTCGATACCACAGTTCAATGGAAGTTGTTGGCAGTGACTAGGATGCATCATTGGTAAGGTTATCTCCATGTGATTAAAGATATGGTTTCTTGGTTTAGAGTATATTTGTTATTGATGTCATGGTTTACTCTTGATATGCATTTAGAGTTTGGCATATTACATGGTTCTCTTGAGACTAGGATGTATAAGTATGTTATGATGCATGTGATCTCCTAAGAGGAGATGGTTAGATCATGGATGTCATGTTTATGTTCAAGGTTGGAGCTTTGACATTGATCTTGTGTAGTTCTCTTAAGTATTGGGTACATTAATCATTTGCTTGATTACTTCATGAAAGTGTTGTGTTGCATTTGGAGTTTGGCATAGATTGGTTAGTTACAGGTCCTCATGGATACTTGGAGAAATAGGTGAGGTTGGAGTTCTCTTATCGTAAGAGACATTTGTTGGAATGGTTACTTGTAAGAAAAGTTTTTTAAATAGAAAAAACCGAGGAGCCTACACCTTGGTTGAATGTGAATTCAACACACTCGGTGGTTTAGCATGCCTCCAAAGAGGTGGTTTGGATATAGAGACTTGGGAAAGGTATTGGTTTGGTTGATAATGGGAAGGTATTAATTGAGAAAGTTAACACTTTAATTAATGTTACAGATTATCTTATGAAACCATACAGATAAGTTCACTTGGTTTTAATCATTTGCTTGGAAGCTTCATGATTATGCAGGTTGCATTTGAAGTTATCATGGTTTGATTAGTTGGGGCAAGAAAGCCATTGGCCTTGAGTTTTGTACTTGTTTTATTATTGCTTGTTTAGAATAATTGCAATGTATAATGTCAAGTGGGAGAATGTTGGAAATAGGATGCCATTTAATTGCAAATCCTAAACATTAATTATTTCATGTATCTCCTAAATTATTGGAATGTGTTCAACAACACTAATATTAGGATGAGATTAATTATTTGGATGAAATATTTCATGAAATTGACATTTCTAGTTATTCCTAAGTAACAGGGGCATGTGGGTGCACACATGGTAAGGTGACACTCACCTTATGTTCAGTTAACTATTCGGAGTAAGGGAACACTTCTGAATGCATGTAAAGATCCTAGGAGTTAGGGTTTGCGTTGGAAGTGGATTCACTCTGAGAGGGGGGGTGAATCAGAGTGAAATAATTTTAAAACTTTTGGATTTGAATGCACAACTTAAATTTTTGACCTTGAAATAAAGTGGAAGTTTTAACCAAACACATGAACACTTAAACTTTACAGTAAGATATGCAAGAGAACCAAATCATATTAGAAGCATCATGTAGCATTGTTCCATCAAATTGTGAACAACCGTTTTTATGCTTTTTGAAACAAGACTTCAACTTTACACAATGCAAGTTTAACTTGTTTTATGAAGGTTTTTAAAAAACCTTAACTTGTCTTTTAAACAAACTAAAAGTATCAGAGCAATGACTAATTAAGCACATTAACTTGAAACATAATGAGTGACAAAAATAACATCACATAACAAAAAAAAATCTGAGTGGAAAAACCCTCTTGGGGTATAAAAAACCACTTGCAAACTGATCATTTTATTCATTCAAAAGAGCACCAACTATGTTACAATGTGGAGCACCAAATCCCATAAACTTTCTGAAGCACTAACTTCATCAAACATTCAAGGTATTGCAACCCATCAAAACCTTATAACTGCAATAACTCTCTGCAGTTATAAAATTACAATAGGATACAAAATGATTTTGCAATAATGCCCAATTCAAAATAATCTCTATAATACAACCAGAGATAAAAGCAATATGAGCCCACTTTTCGTCTTTATAGAATGATATTATAATAAACAATACTTTGTCCAGTCTATTTCATCTCATCACCGTCTCAAGTGTTTTTGCAAAGATATATATATATATATATATATATATATATATATATATATATATATATATATATATATATATATATATATATATATATATATATATATACAATATTTGTAAATCGGTTATTCATCTTGTCAAAGACTCGTATCCAATAACCAGATTTTATAAACTGGTAAACAATGTTGTTTGATCATGATACCCCTACGGGTTTAAAGAATAACCATATATATAACAATGAATTTCCACTGAAAATGATAAAACCCTTGAGCAGACTTGGGTTAGTGAAAAACATGATTAATTCTTTACAAATTTATGATCTTCAACTTAATCACAAAAACAGTTACCTTTGAAGCCAGCACAAAACTTTCAAACTAAAAAAAAAAATACCTGTCAAGGCGGCCAAACTTTTACCAGCTGATTGTGCAAACTTCTTATAACTTCCTCACTGAAACTCTTCCAGCTTTCAGCTTGAAAACCAGTTGTATACTATGATCTTAGTTTTTCCATGGCGGCGCAACTAGGGTTTCAAATCCATAAACTTGAGAAACAAATAAAATGATTTCCTTATACTTTTCAAGATAAACATTTGAAGTCCACTATCAAATGATGTTAAACATCATTTGAAATCCGCATGAGACCGACACAATAATCACTAATCAAATTTTCACATCATGTTGTCCAATGCCCACGTGAGCTAACAATTAGCATCCAATATAAGCCAATTGTCCAAGTAATAAGTATGTCAAATACCACATGGATGGAAAAGATCAAAGTCTCCAAATTAAATGATAACCATCAAATTTCAATAAGTCGACAACATTGACGTCACCATTCTTTAAAGAATAACATTTATGAGCCCAAAAAAAATAAAATGTTGCCATGCTAAGTCAATTAACCCGATTATGATTATGAACCAAAGTGCCAATAAACATATCATCTCCCTAAAATAAGTTGATGTCATCTTGCATATAAGCTCGAGTTTTAATATCAATAAAGTGCATAGAATCGCTGACAAAATAATGAAATATAATGGCATCCATGTCATTTCAATTTCCCTCTTCACCAGGTCAAAAGCCTTTTATCAACATGGTCAAAGACATATGCTTTCAGAAATTGAAGAGTCTGATTCAAATATGACTTTATTCAAAGTCATTTACCAAAGCAAGTTAGCCAAAATAATGCCCAAAACAATATTATAATATTTCCATAAATATTACCTTCGAGCCATGGAGGTGACTTTTACAAAGTCACATGAAATCAACACTATGGTAAACAATGATCACCTTTAGAAGCTGATTATGAAATCAAGCCAATCTAAAACATATGAATTGGATGAACTTCATAAATACCAATCACTATGTCCTAGCCAGTGACACCAAGATAATGTGAAAGAACCATGAATATATGAAATGACAAAACCATCTGAAGAAAACATAATAACCTCATATACCAATGATGCCAAATGAAATATCAAACTCAAGTGACAAAGAGAGCATTAATATGATTCCAATGTGCCATGTATCAAATAATGTATCATAACCATTGACACCAAAGAATTGTGTGACAGCCATCAATAGAATGCCATGAAGACATAATCAAATGAATCTTGTCAAAGATGCCATGATCAACCTGATAATGAGAAATTGAAATAATATACCTGATGTGCAATAAAGAAGGGCTAACCTATCCAAATGAAACCAACTATTTTGTGATATCACCTATGCCACCTGAATAGACAAGATAACTTTTAACTGCACAGGAAGCTCGACATGATCAATACCACAATATATGATAAACAAATGCATCCAAATGCATCAACCCAAAGCATGGTCCACACAATACTGAATATGCCAAACTAAATACAAAGAGCACCAAGTATCATAATGCCATTCACCAATCAGTTTTGTCATCAAGGACAATATACCACAAAGAGAAAGTCAACAAACTCCCCCTTTATCCTTGATGGCAGAAACCATCTGAATTGAACAAGATCAACCAAATCACATCAATGCCAACCTAAAAGATACCAATGATCAACCAAAAAGTATCATAATTCTCCCCCTTTTTTTCTCAAGGACAAAGGGTAAACAATGAAATACCAAAAACCAGTAACTCAACCAGCTGCAAATATAGCAATGAAGCAGCAAATAAAACACAAAAGCAGCAAGAAGCTGCTAGGAGAGCTAAGAAAGCTCCCCCTGAAGCAAATGATGAAACATTAAGAGAGCAGCGATTGAGAGATAACTCCCAATCGAGACCAAAGGCTTTCAAAAACCTCTTTAGCCAAAGGTTTAGTAAAAATATCTGCCACATGTGCTTGTGTAGGTACATATTGCACAATAACCTCATTAGCCAAAACCTTTTCTCTTAGAAAATGAAATTTAATTGCAATATGTTTGGTTCTGGAGTGCATAACAGGATTCTTTGATAAGTTAATTGCACTGGAGTTATCACAAAAGATAGAAACATGTTTAGTAACATCAATACCCATATCTAAAAGTGTTTGAGCCACCCAAAGAAGCTGAGTGCAGCAAGACATGACTGCAATATATTCAGCTTTTGTTGTTGATAATGAAACTGAATCTTTCCTTTAGCTATGCCAAGCAAAAAGACGATCACCAAGATAAAAAGATGCACCAGTTGTGCTTTTTCTATCATTAAGACAACCAGCCCAATCAACATCAGTAAAAGCCATTAAAGTAAAATCATTACCCCTAGAATACCAAAGACCAAAGTCAAGAGTACCCTAAATATACTTAAATATTATTTTGATAGTAGTAAGATGGGACTATTTTGGTGCAGATTGGAATCTAGAGACCATACAAACAGCTTGCATTAAATATGGTCTAGAGGCAATTAAGTATAACAAGTTGCAAATCATTGATATGTATTCAAATTGATCAAAACTAGGAGAATCATTAGTTTTAGATAAATTACAGCCAGTCACCATTGGTGTACTTACTGGAAGGCAGTATTCCATCTGAAACCTTTTCAACATTTCTTTTGCATATTTTGTTTGTGACAAGAATATTCCCTGTTCAAGCTGTAAAACTTGGAGGCCAAGAAAGAATGTTAGTTCACCTAACATTGACATTTCAAATTCTGATTCCATAATCTTTGAAAATTTCTTTGATAAGGCATCATTGTTGCAGCCAAAGATTATGTCATCTACATATACCTCAACAACCAGTATATCATTACCTTCTTGTTTAACATAAATATTGTTGTCCACACCACCTCTTTTGAAACCATTTGTTGTTGAGTGTGCATCCAATCTAGAATACCAAGCTCTAGGAGCTTGTTTGAGACCATACAAGGCCTTTTTCAATCTATATACATGATCAAATTTATCTTGTATAAAAAATCCTTCTGGTTGTTCCATAAAAACTTCCTCATCAAGATAACCATTCAAGAATGCAGGTTTAACATCAATTTGGTACACCTTAAAAAATTTAAAACAAGAATATGCTAAGAAAATTCTAATAGATTCAATATGAGCAACAGGTGTATAAGTTTCACCAAAATCTATACCTTCCTGTTGTGCATATCCTTTGCACACAAAACATGCTTTGTTTCTCACTACTTTTCCGCTTTCATTCAACTTATCTCTGAAAATCCATTTGCCACCAATAATATTTTTATCATCAGGTCTTGGGACTAGTTCCCAAGTTTTGTTCTTCTCAATCTGGCTGATTTCTTCCTGCATAGCTTTCAACCAACAATCATCATTTAAAGCATCATTAACAATTTTAGGCTCAAACTCAGTTATTAAACAAAAGTGCTCAACAATTTGAGCTTGTTCCTCAATTTTTGCCTTTCTTCTTGTTAAGATTCTTGCATCTTTATCTCCAATTATCAGATCCTTAGGATGATTTTTCACAACAATTTTGGAAGGAGTTTTAGGAGGTATTGCTTTGGAACTTGAGGTATCCTCCTATTGTGACTCATCTACTACTACAGTTTTGGGAGTGATATTTGAATCTGCCACAAATTCCTCTTCATCATCTTGCACATAATCAGAATCTAGGAGCAATCTTTCATCAAACTTCACATTAATAGATTCAACAATCTTATTCAGCCTTTTATTGAAGCATTTATAGGCTTTTCTATGAGTAGAATAACCTAAAAAGATACCTTCATCATATTTTGACTAAAAGCTTCCTAAATTTTCATCATCTCTTTTAATAAAGCATTTACAACCAAATATTCTGAAGTAATTAATAGAAGCAGATTTACCATACCAAAGCTCATATGGAGTGAAATTGGAATTCACCCTTATTTGTACTCTGTTTAGAATGTAAACAGTTGTATGAACAACTTCTTTCCAGTACATATCAAGTAGTTTGGCTTCATCTAACATTGTTCTAGCCATTTCTTTCACTGTTTTGTTTTTCCACTCCACAACCCCATTCTGTTGAGGTGTCCTTGTAGTAGCATATTGTCTTTTTATGCCATGTTGCTCACAATAATCAATGAATTCTTGAGATCTAAATTCACCTCCCTTGTCTGATCTTAAGCATTTGAGTTTCATATCAGACTCTTTCTCAACCATCTTATGAAAGATTTTAAATCTGTCAAAATCTTCATATTTATGTTTGAGAAAGGTTAACCCAAACCATTCTTGTGTAGTCATCTAAAAATAACATGAAGTATTTTTCACCATTTATTGACCTAGTCCTAGTAGGACCACAAAGATCAGTGTGTACAAGCTACAATGGCTTAGTAGAAGAATGTTCTTTAGATTTAAAGCTCACCTTAGTTTGTTTTCCCTTAAGACATTCTTTACAAACTGTATTTTCTAGTTTACTCAATATAGGCAAGCCTCTCACATTCTGATTTTTACTTATTCTAACCAGATTGTTAAAGTTTATATGCCTAAATGTTTATACCATAACTAGTTTTCTTCCACTTGACCCATAAGACACATACCTCCATTGCTTTCATGATTAGAAGAGTCAAGAAGATTGTAAATGTTTCCATAATTTCTCAAACCTGTTGCAATTGTTTTACCAGATTTGCTGTTTTTTATTTCACAACCTTGTGCACCAAATGTGACATGATATCCATTATCACAAATTTGACTAAAACTTAAAATATTATGTTTCAATCCTTCTACATAATACACATCATAGATTGGTGTGTCATCATCTAGAATTAGAGAACCTTTACCTTTTATCTGAATACCTGAGTTGTCACCAAACTTGACAAATCCTCCTTCATAATCTTCAAGTTTCAAGAACCTTTCTTTATCACCAGTTATGTGGTTTGAACAACCATTATCCAACACCCAAAATTCCTTCTTCTTGGAGAGAAAGGCAATTTGCACCAACATAGATTGCTCTACACTTGGAACAAACTTGGGTCTCCAAACTTTCTATGTGTTAGGTCTATTTTGTTTGCATTGTTTGGATGTATGACCAATAGTATTGCATTTGAAATATCTAATTGTATTTGGAAAACCAAAGAATTGTTTGTGACCAAATCTAGGTGTTCTAGACAATATGAATCTGCAACTGTTCACTTTATGCCCAAATTTATAGCAGTAGAAACAATAACCATGAAAGAATGCATTGAATATTATATTGTTTCTTTTATGCTCAAAAGATTGCTTCTTATCAACTGTTTTGAAGTTCTGATTTGAACATTCATCAGTACTGAAACCAATACCAATCATGTCCTTATATTATTTCTGCTTTCCAAGCAAGTCATTTAAATGCAAATTGCTTTCATAACCTTCTATTTGTTTCTTAAGTGTGATTACTTCCATTTCAAGCCTCTGGATTTCCTTATCTTTATCTACAAGAGCTGATTTAAGATTGTCTATAGTTCTCCTGGAATCATCAAGTTCAGTTTGTAAAGGTGTAATTATCTTATTTGGACTTTGCTCTTGTGAAGCAACTTGTTTCTTTAATTTTTTGATTTCTTGTAGAGCACAAAGTAACTCACCTTCAAGACTCACTTCTAATTGAGATTGATCTTCTGTTTGACTTTTTGACTGACTGTTTGAATTCTTTTGTGCAGAAATTTTAGCCATGAATAAAGTTCCATCTTCTTCATTTAAGGACTCATCTGTCTCAACATCCGAGTCTTCTTTGCTAAAGAGACTCTTTCTCTTTTTGAGACTATTGTTAAATTTCTTTTTAGGATTCCAAGACTTTTTCTTAAATTGTTTTTCTATTTTATCATCATCATTGGTTTGATCTGGATAAGGACATTTAGCTGCAAAATGACCAAATTTTCCACAACTGAAACATTTGAAAGGAACTTTTCCTTTATATTTCTTTGTCAACTTTCTTACCAAAAGAGCTTCTAGGGTATCAGACAGTTTTGATTCACTATCTAAGTCTTCTTTCTTTTCTTCTTTAAAATCAGTCTCTTTAGAGGTTGAAGCAGAGCTTCCTATCCTCATTTCATATGTAGTTAATATGCCTTGCAAATTGTCCAAAGAGAGTCAAAATGCTTCTTTTCTTCAAGAGTAGAAACTTTAGACTCAAATTTAGGATGCAAAGTTCTTATCACCTTTTGAACAATATCAAACTCTGCAATTGTTTCACCTAGACCTCTTCTTGCATTTACAACTTCATCTATCCTTAAGAAATAATCAGCAATATTTTCATCATCCTTCATTCTTATTTCCTGAAATTGACTCTTAAGAGTAAGAATTTTGGATTGCTTAACTTTTTCATTTCCTTGATAAATGTTTTCAAGTTTTTCCCACATTTCATATGCAGATTTACAATGCATGACTTTGACAAACACATCTTTTGTCAAACCACACAATAGAGCATGTTTAGCTCTTGCATTCATTTCATATTTTCTTTTCTCATCATGATCTATAGGTATGGCATCGGGTACAACATATTTACTGCACATTAAGTTCCAGACATCAAGGTCTAGAGAAATTAGATATGTTTATATTCTGATTTTCCAAAACACATAATTAGTACCATCAAACAAAGGTGCTTTTGTAATGGATGATCCTTCAGGTGCATGTGCCATAATAACAAACTTCCAATACCATAATCAATCCTAGGTATGAAACCTAATGCAGGACCCTACGCTCTGATACCACTTGTTGGAAGTGGGTTCACTCTGAGAGGGGGGTGAATCAAAGTGAAATAATTTTAAAACTTTTGGATTTGAATGCACAACTTAAATTTTTGAACTTGAAATAAAGTGGAAGTTTTAACCAAACACATGAAAACTTAAACTTTATAGTAAGATATGCAAGAGAACCAACTCATATTAAAAGCATCATGTAGCATTGTTCCATCAAATTGTGAACAACCGTTTTCATGCTTTTTGAAATAGGACTTCAACTTTACACAATGCAGGTTTAACTTGTTTTAGGAAGGTTTTTAAACAACCTTAACTTGTCTTTTAAACAAACTAAAAGTATCAGAGAAATGACTAATTAAGCACATTAACTTGAATCAGAATGAGTGAAAAAAATATCGCATAACACAAAAAAAATCTGAGTGGAAAAACCCTCTTGGGGTATAAAAAACCACTCACAAACTGATCCTTTTATTCATTCAAAAGAGCACCAACTATGTTACAATGTGGAGCACCAACTCCCATAAACTTTTTGAAGCACCAACTTCATCAAACATTCAAGGTATTGCAACCCATCAAAACCTTATAACTGCAATAACTCTCTGCAGTTATAAAATTGCAATAAGATACAAAATGATTTTGCAATAATGCCCAATTCAAAATAATCTCTATAATACAACCAAAGATAAAAGAAATATGAGCCCAATTTTCGTCTTTACAGAATGATATTACAATAAACAATACTTTGTCCAGACTATTTCATCTCATCACCGTCTCAAGTGTTTTTGCAAAGATATATATATATATACAATGTTTGTAAAACAATTATTCATCTTGTCAAAAACTCGAATCCAATAACCAGATTTTATAAACTGGTAAACAATGTTGTTTGATCATAATACCCCTACGGGTTTAAAGAATAACCATAGATATAACAATGAATTGCCACTGAAAATGATAAAACCCTTGAGCAGACTCGGGTTAGTGAAAAACATGATTAATTCTTTACAAATTTATGATCTTCAACTTAATCACAAAAACAGTTACCTTTGAAGCCAGCACAAAACTTTCAAACTAAAAACAAAAATACCTGTCAAGGCGGCCAAACTTTTACCAGCTGATTGTGCAAACTTCTTATAACTTTCTCACTGAAACTCTTCCAACTTTCAACTTGAAAACCAATTGTATACTGTGATCTAAGTTTTTCCATGGCGGTGCAACTAGGGTTTCAAATCCATAAACTTGAGAAACAAATAAAATGATTTCCTTATACTTTTCAAGATAAAAATTTGAAGTACACTATCAAATGATGTTAAACATCATTTGAAATCCACATGATACTGACACAATAATCACTAATCAAATTTTCACATCATGTTGTCCAATGCCCACGTGAGCTAACAATTAGCATCCAATATAAGCCGATTGTCCAAGTAATAAGTATGTCAAATACCACATGGATGGAAAAGATCAAAGTCTCCAAATTAAATGATAGCCATCAAATGTCAATAAGTCGACAACATCGATGTCACCATTCTTTAAAGAATAACATTTATGAGCCCAAAAAAAAAAATGTTGCCATGCAAAGTCAATGAACCCGATTATGATTATGAACCAAAGTGCCAATAAACATATCATCTCCCTAAAATAAGTCAATGTCATCTTGCATATAAGCTTGAGTTTTAATATCAATAAAGTGCATAGAATGGCTGACAAAAATAATGAAATATAATGACATCCATGTCATTTTAAATTTCCCTCTTCACAAGGTCAAAATCCTTTTATCAACATGGTCAAAGACATATGCTTTCAGAAATTGAAGAGTCTGATTCAAATATGACTTTATTCAAAGTCATTTACCAAAGCAAGTTAGCCAAAATAATGCCCAAAACAATATTATAATATTTCCATAAATATTACCTTCATGCCATGGAGGTGACTTTTACAAAGTCACATGAAATCAACACTATGGTAAACAATGATCACCTTTAGAAGCTGATTATAAAATCAAACCAATCTGAAACATATGAACCGGATGAACTTCATATATACCAATCACTATGTCCTAGCCAGTGACACCAAGATAATGTGAAAGAACCATGAATATATGAACCGACAAAACCATCTGAAGAAAACATAATAACCTCATATACCAATGATGCCAAATGAAATATCAAACTCAAGTGACAAAGAGAGCATTGATATGATTCCAATGTGCCATGTATCAAATAATGTATCATAACTGTTGACACCAAAGAATTGTGTGACAACCATCAATAGAATTCCATGAAGACATAATCAAATGAATCTTGTCAAAGATGCCATGATCAACCTGATAATGAGCAATTGAAATAATATACCTGATGTGCAATAAAGAAGGGCCAACCTATCCAAATGAAACCAACTGTTCTATGATATCACCTATGCCACCTGAATAGACAAGATAACTTTTAATTGCACATGAAACTTGACATGATCAGTACCACAATATATGATAAACAAATGTATCCAAATGCATCAACCCAAAGCATGACCCACAAAATACCGAATATGCCAAACTGAATACAAAGAGCACCAAGTATCATAATGCCAATCACCAATCAATTTTTTCATCAAGGACAATATACCACAAAGAGAAAGTCAACAGTTTGATGTTTGCATGCATGAAGTTTAGTTCAATTCAATTCAGATGAGTTCAGTTCAATTAGTTCAGTTCAGAATCAGTTTAGTTTAGTTTAGTTCAGTTCAATTATGGTTCAGTTATCTTTAGTTGCATGCAAGTGCATGTTGCATGCATGTTGGTTATTTTAAGTTGCATGTAGTTAGCTTCAGTTAACTTGGAATGCATGGCTAATAACTTGAGTTGTATGATAGATAATGGGGACTACCTCCATTTAACAAGGGATGACCATTCTTGCATGAATGGTGTTGAGTAAATGTTTCAGTTAACAAGAAATCACTTGGAACCAACTTGGACACCCCAGATGCTTTCTTGGATTTACCTCTTTTACTTGTTGAGATATTTTTGAAGGCTCAGTTAAGTAGGATTACTTATGGGTGCCAACTTTGAGGAGGAGCTTTGGAATTATCGACAGAATGAAGGTTGAGTTGTGACTTCAGTATGGGACGCCCAAATGGACGAAGCACATGTTTTAGCATTGTTCTTCATAGGATAACCCTATTTGCATGAGATATGGCATACCTTTTAGGGATAGGGCTTGAGCATTGTAATTGTAACTCATGTTGAGTTTACAAAGTTGATTAAAGCCTATATATCTCAAGCAAGTTGAATAAAGTTGTTAGAGTTTTTATTGCAGGTTGTGAAGAAGATTGGTGAAGGCAGAAGAAGCATTCTCAAGCAAGAATTGAAGCTATTGTAATTTAGAGATTGAATAATAGAATAATTTTTGGTGGAGTTTTTTCCCAAAAGGGTTTCTCTATGGTACATCTTGTGTGATCTTTCTAATATCTTGTCTAGTTCTTCTATCAACTTCTATCTACATTCTACAATAGTAAAATGGATTAATCAAGATAATCACCCACAAAGAATATATGTAAAACTTTAATATTGCTTATCTAAGTAAGTTTTTTCTTTTGTTACATATATTCTTTGTGGGTGATTATCTTGATTAATCCATTTTACTGTTGTAGAATGTAGACAGAAGTTGATAGAAGAACTAGATAGGATATTAGAAAGATTACACAAGATGTAGCATGGAGAAACCCTTTCGAGAAAAACTCCACCAAGAATTATTCTATTATTCAATCTCTGAATTACAATAGCTTCAATTCTTGCTTGAGAATGCTTCTTCTGCCTTCACCAATCTTCTTCACAACCTGCAATAAAAATTCTAACAACTCTATTCAACTTGCTTGAGATATATAGGCTTTAATCAGCTTTGTAAACTCAACACGAGTTACAATTACAATGCTCAAGCCCTATCCCTAAAATTTATGCCATATCTCATGCAAATAGGGTTATCCTGTGAAGAACAATGCTAAAACATGTGCTTCGTCCATTTGGGCATCCCAAACTGAAGTCACAACTCAACCTTCATTTTTTTGATAATTCCAAAGCTCCTCCTCAAAGTTGGCACCCATAAGTAATCCTACATAACTGAGCCTTCAGAAATATCTCAACATGTAAAAGAGGTAAATCCAAGAAAGCATCTTGGGCGCCCAAGTTGGCTCCAAGTGATTTCTTGTTAACTGAAACATTTACTCAACACCATTCATGCAAGAATGGTCATCCCTTCTTAACTAGAGGTAGTCCATATTATCTATCATAGAACTCAAGTTATTAGCCATGCATTCCAAGTTAACTAAAGCTAACTACATGCAACTCAAAATAACCAACATGCACTTGCATGCAACTAAAGATAACTGAACCATAACTGAACTAAACTAAACTTCATGCATGCAAACATCAAACCCTAACTCCTAGGATCTTTACATGCATTTAGAAGTGTTCTCTTACTCTGAATAGTTAATTGAACACAAGGTGAGTGTCACCTTACCATGTGTGCACCCACATGCTCCTATTATTTAGGAATAACTACAAATGTCAATTTCATGATTTATTTCATCCAAATAATTAATCTCATCCTAATATTAGTGTTGTTGAACACATTCCAAGAATTTAGGAGATACATGAAATAATTAATGTTTAGGATTCGCAATTAAATGGCATCCTATTTCCAACATGTATGTATCCTTGTAGGCCTTTTCTAAATCTAAAAACTTGAACCTATAACACTTTATCTGCTCTCTGATTCTTGCCTTGCAAATTTTCGGATTCATATCTAGACCTGCAATAAATTTGCAAAAGAGATGGTAGGGGGTGACTATACAAGAGTTTGTCTCAAGCAAACCCCTGTTTTGGTATGTCTACCTCCACAAATACCCAAAGATCTAATTGATAAAAGTGTGTGTTCTCTTAACTTTAAGTGCATCTAAGGTTGTGATGAGATAAAATGCATAAAACCATACTCAAGTTCATTAGAGAAGGATTCCTATATGAGAATGACAAGATCTACCTAAGAGGAGGTCAACCACCCTTAGGAAATTTGAAACATAATGATACCTTGCTTTAGGTTGAAAGTAGGATGAAGCTTGAAGATGAGAACACTTGTGAAACAAGTCATTAGGTTGTAGAAAATGGCCAAGAGCATCTCCCAAACCTAGAATCCATCATGTTATTCTATTGTCATCAAACTTCAATCATGGAATAAGACTTGATCAAATCTGCAAATAGTCTTAAAAACTTAAAAATTCAAATGTATGTGGTTGAATGTAATGATCTTTTGCTTCTTTTTTCTCTAAAAATTCCCATTAGTTTTCAAATGGTGAAAAGACTATATTTATAGGCCTTTAATCTAATTTCCCAAAAATTAGATCTCGATAGCCGACTTTGGAAACTTGAATTGCAAATGATAGAGTGTCGACATCAACATATTTGAATTTGGAGCCAGCCAAAATACAAGGACTAATTTTCCATAGGGTGTATATGTTCCAGCCATATTTTCCAAAAATTAAGGTGTCAAGGGCAAAGTATTAGATAAATGCATTTGTTTTGAGCTTGCAATTTGTCATAAAATGATAAAAATAGGCCTCAAAATGCATAATTTAGGAGATTAGGGCTCGAGTAAGAGGTGTTGAAAATGCACAAATGTAAAGGTCACTAAATTAGGTCCAAACTAAGCGTGAAATTGTACTATCTCCTAAAAGGGAGTACAATTTACGATGCTATAAGAAAAAAGAAAGGAATGCAAACACATGGAAAAATCAACTAATTATTATGAAATACAAATCTTTAATACCATAAATATGCTCTTGGATGCTTGAAGGAAATTTCAATTGCTCTTGGAGTCCTCAAAATAAGCCCCCTCTTTACAAGTGCATTGGAACCTGTTTGGATCACATCTGGGTAGATAGAAGCAGGACGACAAGCAATTATTTGTTATGCCTGTCATGGTGTAAAAATATGGATACATATATTTCCTGACAAACCTATTAGAACAAGACCTATAGAAATACATATGGGTTCGGGGAAAGCCAAGGGATCTCCAGAATATTGGGTATCCATCGTCAAACCAAGTCAAATACTTTATGAAATAAGTGGAGTATCAGAGACTAGCTAGAGCAGCTTTTCAAATCGTTGCGTATAAAATGCCTATACATACTAAATTTATTACTAGTTTGCGTAAATAATGTCGAACCAAAGAGATATTTCTGGTAGAAAAAGATTATTTAATTGATAAGAAATACTTTTTTTCTGCCGAGGTAACAATTCTTTTGGAGGAAAAATGATTCAGTCCCAAACTTACTTGAATGTAGCAGACAACAGTGGAGCCTAAAAATTAATGTGTATTCGAGTGCTAGGAGCAGGTAATCATAACACCGCTAATATCAGCGATATTATCATCGCTATAATTAAAGAAGCAGCACCTAATATGACTCTGCAAGAATCAGAAGTAATTAGAGCCGTAGTTATACATACGTGTAAAGAACTTAAACGTAGTGATGGAATGATAATATGATCTGATGGCAATGCAGCAGTTGTCATTGATCAGAAAGGAAATCCAAGAGAAACTCACTACATGGAGAAAGTTGTGTGCAATGATACAAATATTTGAAAAGTATTAAAAAAAATCTTCATAACATAAATAAATATATGTACTTATTGAGTTAATCACTCGGACGATTCACATCAACAACATCACTAGAACTAAGTAATTCGGGAGGAAAGGGCATGATTATTAACACATTCCTTAGAATGGTTCAAGTTATTTTGAACCATAGTTTTATGAAAGATATAGAAAATGAAAATTATGATCATTTTCATCATTTTGATCCACTCTTAGTTTTTGAAACCTCTTTTTTACCCTTCCAATATGATCTATCCATTTTCAATCTATAACATTTCATCCAGATTATAGCCTGAAACAACTAGAATTATTAAAATAAAATAAAAATATAGAGGTGCTTATCTATTATCTATATAATAAAAAAAGTGATTGGAGAGGAAATAAAGAAATGATATCAGAGGGTCAAATTTTGATAGCCCTTTTTACTGCTTTTATAACAATTATTTTAGCTTTCAGATTAGGTAGAGCACTGTATTCTTCATAATTTGGTCAATTATTCTTATCTAGGAAAGATAATGGCCTGGCCAGATACTGGCCGGGCTAGAGAAAGCGAAAAATCGTTTCGAACGGAATAAAGAAATACAATTGGATTCTCACAAATGTTGGTCTTTATTTAGTCAAATGCTATATTCATTTTAGATCTCCCATCTAGGAGAGATGGCTGAGCGGACTAAAGCGGTGGATTGCTAATCCGTTGTACAAACTATTTGTACCGAGGGTTTGATTCCCTCTCTCTCCGTTCAGTCACTTGAGATGACTCCTCAAAACCTATAAAAATAGGCCATTTTACAAAACCTACTTTCTAATCTTTTTTCATCACTATTCTTTACGCTTATAATAGTCAACCTGGAATGAAAAATCCGGTTCATTCTTATTATCCTTGATTTATTCAAGACTAAAAAGAAGATATAGTTATAGGAGTCTATTCATCGCACATATGCTTAAAATAGTATTGTAACCACCGAAGTAAAACAAAAACCTATAGGATCAATTATTAACGAACACATTGATTGCCAGTTTAATGTATCCCATTCGATATCTTAGAATTCGAGGATCAACAACAAGTTCAATTCCACATCGAGTACAAAAATTCTTTTCCTTATCATTTTCCATTATTCAAGGTTTTACACAAGCACAAACTCCCCTTTTCTTAGGCCCAAATATTCTTTCACAAAATAATTCATTTCTTGCTGGTTCATAAGTTCTATAATCTAAAGTGAGGTCTTTAGTAACTTGTCTGACTCTTTTTCCATTAGATATATAGTCAATTACTATCATTGTTCAATCTATGTCAATATGATCGATGACATATCAATCGATTTTATCTTTCTCTTACGAATCCTATTTAAAATAAAATGAATAAATGGGTTTATTATGATATTTATAACTCTAGAACATAGATCGGCTCATGTCTCTTTTTCTCTTACTTTTGTTATCACTCTCATTTATTGGGGAACTTTAGTTTATAAAAGTCAAGAACTAAGTAATTCGGGAGGAAAGGACATGATATTGATGTGTATTTGTATAACAAGAGTATTAGTTACTCGTTCGCTCTATTCGGGACATTGGTGATATTTTTAGTAATTGACTCTTTATTATCACTATTCTATCATCTGGAAGCTAAAAAAGAATAGAAAAATTGGGCTTTAGAATAGTGATGCTGGTATTTTCTCCCTATGTAATTATAATGACTCGAAGCTAGAATGAAATCATTTGCAATGAAAGGATCAAAAGGACTCCAATTCTCTTTATTTGATTCTGAGAGAAACCAACAATCTTGAGCTATTGATCCGGCTAAGCAACCCATTTTTTTATGCAATTTTCTTATCTTTATTCCCATCCTACACCACAAAAATATCCCTTTCTCTATTTAGATCTTATTGAAATCATATTTCCGTTCTATAAGTATAGTCTACGAAAGGATGAGAAATCAAAAATAATTTTTTTCTTCTTATTTTTTTCTGATTTTTTGAAATAATATTGTTCCACCTGGGACGGAAGGATTCAAACCTTTGCAATAACAGGACCAAAACCTACTACCTTACTGCTTGGCCACGCCCCATTGGTGTTGTTTTATTTTAATCAATTAATAGAAATTAAAGCAATGTTTCATTGTAATTCATTAGAGATTCATTCTTATCTAGTGCTATGCAATTATGCATAGGAAAACCAGAGGGGCATAGATTCTTGAGTGAATAAGAATCAAACTATATAATTGATAAGCAAATTACTTGGGGCTCATGTGGCTCATGTCATATTAATTGTATTCTGGGCTGGAGCAATGAATCTGTTTGAAGTGGCTCATTTTGTATCGGAAAAACCTATGTATGAACAGGGATTGATTCTACTTCCCCATCTAGCTACTCTAGGATGGGGAGTCGGTCCTAATGGGGAAATTGTGGACACTTTTCCCTATTTTGTATTCAGGGTACTTCACTTAATTTCTTCTACAGTTTTAGGCTTTGGTGGTATTTATCATGCACTAATCGGACCCGAAACTTTAGAAGAATCTTTTCCATTTTTTGGTTATGTATGGAAAGATAGGAACAAAATGACTACAATTTTAGGTATTCACCTAATCTTGCTAGGTGTTGGTGCTTTTCTTCTAGTGTTTAAGGCTTTGTATTTTGGTGGTATATATGACACCTGGGCTCCCGGCGGTGGAGATGTAAGAAAAATTACAAACCTTAAGCTTAACCCAAGTACTATATTTGGTTATTTACTCAAATCCCCTTTTGGAGGGGAGGGATGGATTGTCAGCGTGGACAATCTGGAAGATCTAATTGGAGGACATGTTTGGTTAGGTTCCATTTGTATCTTCGGTGGTATCTAGCACATCTTAACAAAACCTTTTGCATGGGCTCGCCACATTTGTATGGTCTGGAGAAGCTTACTTATCATATAGTTTAGCGGCTCTCTCTGTCTTTGGTTTCATTGCTTGTTGTTTTGTTTGGTTTAACAATATAGCTTATCCCAGTGAATTATTTTTGTATTATATAATATAGAAACTTTATTATAGTAATATTTCCAACAGTAAAAATATATATATTTTTTCTTTGGCAATATTACTATAAAAATGAAAAGTAACAAATTATACCTTTGTTAATGATAAAGTATTTCAAGGAATAATGAAAATAAAGTGTCCATCGTCTAATGGATAGGACAGAGGTCTTCTAAACCTTACGTATAGGTTCAAATCCTATTGGATGTAATAATTCGTTGTATTTGTAAATGTTGCAAAGCTTTTCTATGCTAGAAGAAAAAGTTGGACCAAAGATCCCTAGGCCGACGATTGGTAGATTACGCAAACGCAGAGCAATCATTAACCGATTTCATTATCTTAACGATCATCATCAAAAGAACCAAAATAATGGTCATTATGATCATCGTCATAATCATGCGATATAGGTGCAAAATCCAGTCCTTCTATGCCTATTGCATGAACAAGACCAAAATATATTGCCTCTTCTGGTGTCATATAAATATCTCTTTCTAATAGATGGGAAATTAATTCCTAATCCTGCTTTGTCGTACTTACATAAGTATCCATAATATACACACGCAAGTCGTTCAAATACTCTGAATTGAAGCCTGATTCTATTGAAGTGGAGCGACAATCATAAGGAGACATATTGGGTTGGTGGATCGTAATTGAAGCGTTTTCGGTCATTACCCGTTTAGTAAACGTCCCCCCGTGTAGAAGGAAAGCTCCCATTGAAGCATTTAACCCGACGCCTATTGTAGATACATCCCATGTTATTTATTGTATAGTATCATAAACAGCAACTCCCTGTACCATTCCTCCACCTCGACAGTGAATAAAAAACATAAAATCCTTTGTTGGATCTTCTTGATTTAAATAAATCATACTTTTCATGATTTGATCTACATGTTTTTCTAGCGATCGAGCTAAAAAAAAATATCTCCCAAAAAATAATTGGTGATATATCTTGACCCAGTTTGCTTCCTCTTCTTCCGGCCCCTGATAAGGCACTTGAGGGACGTTGGTTACGTCCATTTTACTAGGTTCTTTCTCTTCCGACATTTTTTCATCCTCTTTAACCTTTATTTATATATTAGTAAGAAAATAAGACTTTTTGTTTTTTTATTCTTTTTATTCATTTTATTCTTTTTGTATAATACAATATATAAACTTTATTAGTAAGAAAAAAATAATTTTTGTGTTTTTTTTGGGTTATGTTTGAGCTAAACGACGACTTTTTCTACACAAAACTGCGCAAAACACAAAAAAAAACATAAAAATGGATTTTTTTGCATGACTATTGCTGGTATTTTTTTTTAGTTAGAATTCATTCCAATATAAGTTTTAAATTAAAAAGATTCTTATTCTGTAAATGAATTACAGATGTATATAAATAAATTGAAATTATTCTTAATCTATTGTATAATAAAGAATACAAGTGCGACGCTCTAACCTCTGAGCTAAGCAGGCTCATATGCATGCAGTATGCAATCGTATACTTATTGACATGAAATTAAAAGATCTCTTTGAAATCGCTAGAATTATAGCGAATCAAATTATAATATACAATTCAGATTACAATAAAACATTGCTTCAATTTCTATTAATTGATTAAAATAAAACAACACCATTTTATGACAACCATAATATCTCATTTGAGTTGGGTTAAAATTGACAACACAAATGTTTTTATCTCAAAAGGATAGAAACCTATTATATATTCTATTTAAGAAATTTGATCTATTCTACCGAGAAGGTCTACGGTTCGAGCCCATATAGCCCTATACAATTAGGAAACTCTTCTATTCCTTCTCTCTTGTATTGTCCCTATGATCCGATGCTAAATTGCGATTAAAAAGCATCGCATTTTTTTTGTTAAATGCGGAACTGACGACTTACATAGAAGAAAATTTATTCAAAAATGAGTAAAGAGGAAATATGAATGAAAATGAAAAAAAAAAAAAGATTTAGAATTATAAGAATGAAAATTCTTTCGATTGCAACCCAGAGTCTTATTCCCAAAGATCTCTGTGACACTAAACAATAGATCATCAATCATGGCGGAATGTGGGCACATATTCATTTCTTTTTATCAAAGATTATTATCGAATATAATCATATATAATTGAACTCCATTGTCTTTTCAATTTTCTAGAAAGACATAGCATCAATTTGATACTATGTTTCTCATACGGAATCCATTGCATTGTTGGACATATGGACAACTGAGCAACCTTCAGTCTTCAATTTGAATTAGACTACTAGAAAAGCATCACTGCATTGTTCGTATGCATTCTATGAACCATGCTATTTTTATAATAAACTGATGCATCAACACACATTCAAATTATTTCTTTTTATTTCAAATGAAGGAATTTCTCTTATTTCCAATACTTACTATGTTTTGTTCACGTAATATTAAACATTTTGGTTGATAGGTCTGAAAGCTTGTCTTGTCTCGTCATCTAAACAAGTAGAGTGGTTTAGTTCAAAAAAATTTATATACCCAAAGGCTTATGCATATAAATATGCATGCCTTGAAGAGGACTCGCACCTCTTCGTTGTTCGAATGCGAAACTTATTTCTGTCTATTCTTATTTAATAGCTCAGCACATTTGTTGCTCGGGGGTTAAGCACGTCTGCTCTCGAGATAGTGGGGATTTATTATTGTCAGAGGCAGGGCATAATTAATATTGTTCAGCTATAGCAGGGGGAAAACTTTCTTTGGGAAAAAACATCTTAGTCGCCTATATGCCATGGGAAGGATACAATTTTGAAGATGCAATACTTATTAGTGAACATCTGGTATATGAAGACATTTTTACTTCTTTCCAGATCGTAAGATACAAAATTGGAGTTTATATTACGAAGCAGGGCCCTGAAGTAATCACTAGAAAAATACCTCATTTAGATGCTTACTTACTCCGTCATCTGGACGAAAATGGCCTTGTAATGATAGGATCTTGGGTAGAAACAAGTGATGTATTAGTAGGTAAATTAATACTGGAACCAGAAGAAGACTCGCTATTAAATACTCCATAAGGAAAATTCTTACAAGAATTATTTGATATTAAGGCACCTACTGGAAAAGAAAATTGTTTTAGAGTCCCTAAAGGTGTAAAAGGTTGAGTTCTCAATATGAGATGCTTCCAGGAGTTCGAGGAAGAAGATTATCTCGGCGATAGTGTAGAAAAAGTTCATGTATACATTTCACAAAAACGTAAAATACAAGTGGGTGATAAAGTAGCTGGAAGGCATGGTAATAAAGGTATTATTTCAAAAAAAATTCCCAGACAAGATATGTCTTATTTACAGAATGGAACACCAGTGGACATGGTATTAAATCCATTAGGGGTACCTTCACGAATGAATGTAGGATAGATCTTTCAATTTGGAAAAAAGAGAAGAGAAAGGGATAGAAGTTTTCGAAGAATGATTAAAGATTTTATTACGAGAATGAATTAAGTAATAAAATCTTTAATTAAGAGTTTTCAGTAGTTTACTATTTGTGGAAGCAACTTTTGGATCTAGATTTCTATTTTGTCTTATTCTAACTTCACCCTCCCTTGAATTCTAAAGAGATTGAATTTCATTTATTTTCTTTATCCAAGAAGAAAAGGAAATAAATCTAACATCATTTTTTTCTTTCAGGTTTGCAGGAGAGGAAAATTAAAACGAAAAAAAGGGAAAAGTCGGGGCATCTGGGAAAAAATGATTTATCTCAATCAATAAACCGGCTAAAAATCCCAACCATAAAGTAGCTAACACAGGCGCTGTGGAAAGATATGTTTTTATATCTTGCATTATTCGTAAGTTCTCCTTCTCAATCGTGGTGAATATATTATATGGTCAACTACAACTGTAGTTATGAGTCCCTTAAGAAATTGTAAACAAATATTTGTACAAGCTTTTTTTATGGAACAGAACATGTGATATTAATCAAGTACTGTCAATAAATAGACATCTTATAGATGATATCTTTCGTGTATACAGTCTATTCATGAAACCAAATGGGAATCAAAGTGGAATATTCTTTTTTATAAAGAGAGGGATTCGTATGGATATAGTCAGTATCGACTGAGCTGCTCTAATGGTAGTTTTTACTTTTTCTCTTTCACTCGTAGTATGGGGTAGAAGTGGACTTTAATAGAATTAATAGTCCTGATATTTTGAATGATTTTGTTCAAAATAAATTATTTTACGATGATAATTTTGTATCATCATTAATGATATAGGCATATTGAATCATCAATGATAGGATTGAAATAAAAAATGGATCATGTTAGAAACACAATTCTACTTCATATTTATCAAATATGAAGTGGTTCCATTTCCATTATATAGCGAACTTATTCTTAACAACATAATATGCTTTAGTATGCATCTGTTCTCAGAACAAAAGCATATCGAGCATTATTACATTGGTTTGTCTCAACTCTATATAGATCCCTTTTCTATATGAATTTTTCCCCTTGACGATTCCCAATTTTGTATTTTACTATGTACTAGTAAATTACCGTATTAAAAATTTGATAAATAAAAAAGAAAAAAAAATACTATTAAAAATAGATTCTATTCGGAATAATACCTATGTTCTGTCTACATCAAGTTCCTTTTTTCCAAAGATATGTAAGAGATTATGATTAGTTTCACTTTATCAGGTATTAATAAAAAAGTACCCACAAGACAAATGATAAATTCAATTTACTTATCTAAGATCTGTGTAGAAGAAGTAGTACAAAAGAAAAAGGAAAGGAAGAATCCAGGGTTAATGTAAATGAAATCAATGAGCTATAACCATTTTGTAAAAATAAATTGAGCTTAAAAAAAAAAAGAATAGCGAATTAGAATAACTCGGAAAGATTTCGAGAAAACTTGATCCAATTCTATAAGGATCAAACATTCCTATTGCTCAACGTGGAAAATAGTGAAATGTATGTTGCTATCATTCAGTAAGGACGGGAACCACCAGTGTACAGCTTAGACCTAATGATTCAGAAAAATAGATCTCAGAACAAGAAAATTCTATTTTTCGATCAAACGATTTGATCCATATAATGGATTGAGATATTATTTCACATAAAATGGAGAGAGAAAATAGATGAAAGACGACTCAAAAAGTGGAAATGTTCTACTCTTTTAACAATATCTTCTTATTTTTTAAGATAACTCAAGCATACTTGAGCTAAGAGTACAAATTCTATCTATTATTCTCCTTAATAAGTAAAAGGGCTAAGATATCTAATATTATCTATATGTTCTATAGATAGGGAGATCCTATTTAAACAATTCAATTATTACTCGAGTCGTATGAGGATAAACCTTCATATACGTTTTCCAGGGGGGGTAGAAGGGGGTATCTTGTCTATCTATCCCAATGAGCTACCTATCAAATTGTTGCAATTGACGTTAAGTCTCGAAGGGAAGGAAGAGCTCTTCAGAAATTGGGTTTTTATGATCCAATGAATAAGAATCAAACTAGTTTAATTTATAGCGATATTGTTCATTTTCTCGAATTAGGAGCTCAACCTACGGAAACTATTCAGGAAAAAATTTCTCATTTTAAACGTGCTTTAAATTTATTAAAAAGGGGGGAGATATAATGTGTCTACGTCTAGGTCCAATAAATTTATCAATAGGTTTCAATCATATAAGATTTTATTATTATACACGTTTTGTGTCATGGTTGTTTTCTTATTATCCATTTTTATTTCTCTTATTATATGTTCATTTCATGTATTTTACTGTTGTGTGATCTTATATAGAGAAGCACATAAAGAATCATTTTCAACGGGTATGGAAGAAATGAAAAAGATTGGAGTTGTTCCATTGAGAATGAATCGAATCGATGAAATAAAAAACTAAAACAAAGTTATTATTTTATTTTTAATGAATAATGGCTTGATATTTCTAATAATTTTTCATCTTAATGTAGTGCCAATCCAACAAATCTTCCCAACATTTTGGGGTTGACAATATGCATGGTGTTTGAATATAATAAAAATGAGTATCTCCACCATGCATATTGTCAATATCCATATTGTTTGAATATAATAAAAGTTAGTATCTCCACCATTCATTTTTTATGATGAATTCATTTAACGGATCAGAAATAACCTGATCCGGGAATATGACTTGATTTGATTCAGACCCTTGATGCTGAAAGGTTCTATTTTTGTCGTTCGATCAGAACGATTGTATCGGTTCGAATAACTGGGTATTTTATTTCAACTGTATCTTTCCAAATAAGGGTTGCTAACTCTACCATTGACTTAGCATCAAAAGGATATAATATAACATATCTCAAAAAAAAATTACTTTTTCTTCCAAGTGCTCTATAGCCCCAAGGGGTCAAGGGTTTTTTTTTCAATTGGAGCTCTTCCTTCACCACCCCCATGAGGATGATCCACAACATTCATAACTACTCTTACTTCAGGACGTTTACCTAGCCAACGTTTCGACCCAGCTTTACTTAAAGTTCTATTTTCCATTTAACGTTTCCTACTTGTCTAATTGTTGCTGATCAGTTCTCAGATATTAAACGAACCTCCCCAAATGGTAATCTTAATGTGGTCAATCGAACTTCTTTTGCGATCAGTTCTTCCGCAACACCCACTGCTCTAGCTCATTGTCCGCCTTTTTTGACTTGTACTTTGACATTATGTATAGTCGTGCCTAAAGGTATATTGGTTGAAGTAGACCTTTAATTTGTAAAAATCCCTTCCAAACTGTACAAGCCTCTCTTAGGGCATACAACTTTCTAAATGTAAATGAATATTTATATACTCAATGTAAATATATAAAAAATATTTTATAGAGAGATTATGAAGGGCATACTTTCAATTCCTTATGTCCTTATTATGTACATCCTAGGTTTTTTTATTCCACCATCTGGCTTATGTTTTAGCTTCCAGATGAATTATAAACTATCTAACTTTTCTTTATCATCACTATTCTAGAATCGAGTCAGAGAAAAAACTTTGTAAAAGTATCCTTATCTATGAGGGGAGAGCGTATGAAAAATGTAACTAATTCTTTCATTGCCCTAATTTATTTACCCTCTGCTGAGGGTTTCGGGTTAAATACCAATATTTTAGAAACAAATATAATAAATCTCAGTGTGGTGCTTGGTGTACTGATCTATTTCGGAAAGGGAGTGTGTGCGAGTTATATTTGAATAATCTAGCTGGATCCAACCAACTGCACTTTGTAGATAGAAAAGTGCATGATCTCAACAAATTACTTCTAAAAGGGAAAAAAGAAATATGGAAGAACTATAGCATTTTTTAGTTGATTGGAAAATTTTATTACCAATCCCAACCAACAAGAGAAAATCTTTAGAATGGTTAAAGCTAAATTGCTTGAAGTCCAATCACAACTAGGTACTCTTTCCACCACTGTGCTAATATGAGATGGGTTCAAAGGCATAGTTGGAGGTTCATCCGATATATAACATTCATATCAATGGAATTATTCAATCTATCGACTGAAAAATAGTCCTAATCTCCCATCCAATTTTTTTGGTTTAAATGCGGAACCAACGACCTACATAGAAGCGAAATTATTCAAGAAAAAGTAAAGAGGAAATACGAATGAAAAGAAAAAAGAAGAAAAAAAGAAGAACAACTTTGTTGATAATAAAAAATGCCTTTTGGAAAAAGAGCCCTTCGTAGATTTCGGTCTTTGATAAATTGATCTTATTTTGACATAATATGAATGAAAAGGGTAGGCTTGGTTAAAAAAAAGAAGAAGAACCGAGTGGGAGAGCCGAATGAATCGAAAGGTTCGTGTTCAGTTTGGGAAGAGATTCATATGTTATTGTCAATAACACATTGATTGATAATTTCTTTTTTTTTCAACTATTATTTTGCTTTGCCATACCAATATTCATTCGGAATAGAAGGAGATTGTGGGAGGATAAAATCATCCTAGTGGGTTTAGATCCATGAGAAAACAATGCAAAAAAGAATAAGATGAATATACAGAAAGAGAGGGATTTGAACCCTCGGTAAACAGAAGCCTACATAGCAATTCCAATGCTACGCCTTGAACCGCTCAGCCATCTTTCCTACGCAATCTCTTCATTTGAATCAAAAAAATGAAAAGACTTACTTCCTTTTGCATAAGTAAAGTATTTTGGAAATTGGCATAAAGACAAAAGAGTATTTTACCATACTTCTTCTTTTCTTCTTATTTCAAGAGATTTTTCTTTTTATCAATCTGATCTGATGATTTTATTTTATCTTATTCGGGTTTATATTGCCGATCCAATTGTGAAATTGAGTCGGATCTACTAATCCATAATGATCATATATATATATTATGAATAATTCTTCGGTAAGAATTAATGGTACAAATTAATTCATAATGACTATATTTTTATATACTCAATATATTATATGTGTTATAAATCTCATTCTAGCAAGACATTGAGTATATGAAAATTGGGTCATTATGAATTAATTTGTACCATTAATTCTTACCGAAGAATTATTCATAATATATATATATGATCATTATGGATCAGTAGATCCAGCTCAATTTCACAATTGGATCAGCAATATAAACGCGCATAAGATAAAATAAAATCATTGGATTAGATTGATAAAAAGAAAAATCTCTTGAAATAAGAAGAAAAGAAGAAGTATGGTAAAATACTCTTTTGTCTTTATGTCAAATTCCCAAAACACTTTACTTATGCAAAAGGAAGTAAGTCTTTTCATTTTTTTGATTCAAATGAAGAGATTGCGTAGGAAAGATGGTTGAGCGGTTCAAGGCGTAGCATTGGAACTGCTATGTAGGCTTCTATTTACCGAGGGTTTGAATCCCTCTCTTTCCGTATATTCATCTTATTCTTTTTTGCATCATTTTCTCATGGATCTAAACCCACTAGGATGATTTTCTCCTCCCACAATCACCTTCTCTTCTGAATCAATATTGGTATGGCAAAAGAAGCATTAATATCTACGGATATAGAGTATTGAAAAGTATTTCAATATGTGTGCGAAATAAGCATCTAATTTATGGAGGACAATACTATAAATTTCTATAGTATTCATAAAGATATCAAAATATCGGTTGACATACAGATATGAATCATATTATAATGTTCAATAACAAGCCTTATGTGTATGCTTGGGAGCTTTTAATGATTAAAAAAATCAAGTTATAACCATGACCACAATTCTAGAAAGACGCGAAAGTGCAAGCCTATGGAATTGTATTTGAGATTGGATCACTAGCACTGAAAACCATCTTTACATTGGATGATTATCTTGATGATTCCTACCCTATTGACTGGAACCTTTTGTTAGGAAAATTTAGTGCATCTCAGAGAAATCTCCAAGAAGAGTAGTGGCTTTGGTAACTTTAATTTCGATTAGACTACCTCAAAGACACAAACAACTATGTCCTAAAGCGGAAACAAACACAGTCCATTTCCCACATTGATCCTTCTAAGAGAAGCACATGTAAATTCAACATCATGCAATAACAGATTCTAGTAGCAGAAGCATTAACAGATGAAAGATAAGATAGAAAATCAGAACACACAGATTTACATGGGGAAAACCCTTTCAGGTAAAAAACCCCACACTCCAAAGATCGGGCCATTGTATTATTCAGCAACTAAAGGTTACAATACAAGTCAGGCTCATATCCTTTTCAGAGATTACATCTTGTTCATTCTGGATACAATCTAGCAACCAACTCTCCCTCTATACATTTCCTGATCAACCCCTCAAACCAAACAATCTTCGTACTGTTGCAATACCCTCACACAGTATACAGTACAGATCAACACGAGATATCAACCATGGCATTCAATCCTTGATCAGGAGAGAAAACGGCAACATAACCCTACCTCTCACTTCCTCTGTTTCAGCCTCATGGCCTCGGCCTTTCAGCCAGCCACTCGGCCCTAATTCTATCGATCACCTGTGTCGAAGAATCCAACCAAGCATCATCTGCTTTTCCAGGCTATATTCATTTCATTTCTGTCTGTCGAGCTTCCTCTCAAAACTGCCACAATGAACTGTCTTCCAACTGTTCAGATTTGGCTTCTCCTATTGGTCCACGAGACACCACATAGAAAACTCTCACTCAATCAAACGGCTTCAATCTGTGTTGGCATGTCGATGAGACACTAACCGTGTCTCCCCGATGCCAACAACTTCATATCGATATCGGCAAGATTCATTTCCATCGGCAAGAGGTTATATCGCTATTTGCAAGTCACAATGCCTTCAATTTTCCTTTCGGCAAGACTATCTCCCTTCGGTGAGACCACATACCAGTATTCAAAGTCACACCGAAGAGTCATTCTGATGAGGGCACAGCCCGAGACTTAGAAAATAACCCACAAACAAGAGAATAATTTTATTATTCAGAAAATAGAGCTTCTTACATGTAGAGGATCTCAAATCCCCAAGTTCTACAACACATGCAAGTTACAGAAAGCTACAGAATCACCCTTTCGCAATATGCAAGCTTGTCCCCAAAAAGTTACCCAAAAATTAGAAACCTGCCCATAAATAGAGCTCCTCTTTAGTTTGGAGCCAAAACAACATTCAAATTTGAGTTTAGGCGGTTTGGCGCCAAAAATTTACAACTTGAAGTTCAAATTTCAAAAGAACATTTGCAATTGTATCTTCTAGAAAGTGTGCCAACTTCTCGGGGCCATAACTTTTGATCCGGGGACTTGATTTAATTGTTTGAACCGTTGGAAAGGTCTCAAGTCAATAACACTTTGAAATCTGCTACGCCAATTTTGGCAAGTTTCGAGCCAATCCAGGAAATCTAAGTGCCTCAAATCTAACTCAAAGATTTTTAGGTGTAAATCTGATAAACTAAAACTGCAATATCTTTCAACCCATAAATAGAAAATAAAAATCATAAATTGGGAATTTCATTATGACGAAAAGGGTATCCAAAAATGTAAAAACATATAAAATTTGAGAAACTTGAAATTTAACTATTTTTGGGTGATGCAAGATTGCCCTTACACCACTAGATGCTCCTGCATCAGACACCCAGGGTAATTTGAGAAGTGACCCATCACATCTCAGATGGTTGAGAAAAACCCAACCAGTCAACTACTATCTTAGATAGCCAGGATGAATCTTCCACAGGCCTTCCTCTCCATTTCACCAGATATTCTTCATACTGCCTATTTCTGGTACTCCTTCCCACATGACTATCCAAGATTGCTTCAATCTCCTCCCTTTCTAAGTAGGTGTTGGAATGCCATACTGCCCTATTGCTGGTTCTTCCTTCGTTCCACCTTCATTATACTCTGTCAAATCTGAAATGTTGAACACAGGGGAAATGTTGATTCCATCAGGCAACTCTACCTCATATGCATTCCCTAAATCATGCTTCTTCAAAATCTTACAAGGACCGAATTTCTTCATCTTCAATTTTTTATAGGTTCCCACAGGAAACCTTTCTTTCCTCAAGTGGACCATGGCTTCATCGCCAGTCTGAAACTCCTTATTCCTCCTTTTCTGATCTGCCTTAGCCTTATATTGCATATTCATCTTATTAATGTGTTTTTGTACCTTCTCATGTATATTTTTGATGTGCTCTGCAAAATATTTGGCTTCAACACTTATTTTCTTCTCTTGGTCCATCTTCCTCAATTTTGGAGCTATTATGGGGCTACCTCCATACACAATCTGGAACGGTGTTCTACCAGTGCTTCTGTTGACAGAATTGTTGTAAGAAAACTCTATTTGGGGTAAGATCAAGTCTCATCCCTTGGGTTTATCTCCTACCAAACATCTTAGTAGGTTACCCAAACTCCTGTTAACAACCTCTATCTGCCCATCTGTTTGTGGATGGTGTGCAAAACTGAACTTCAACTTTGTCTTCAGCTTCTTCCACAAGGTCCTCCAAAAGTACCCCACAAATTTGGTGTCACTATCTAAAACAATACTCTTTGGCAGACCATGTAGCCTCACCACCTCTTTGAAGAACAAGTCAATAATGTGGACTGCATCATGGGTCTTCTGACATGGAATGAAATGTGCCATCTTCAAAAACCTATCAACCACCACAAAGACTGAATCATTCCCCCGTTGTGTCCTTGGAAAACCAAGAACAAAGTCCATACTTATATCCTCCCATGGCCTCTCTGGTACAGGTAAGGGCTGATATAAGCCTATATTTTGGCTCAATCCTTTAGCCATCTGACTTACCCTGCAGCTTTGTACAAACTTCTTCACATCCTGTGACAACTAAGGCCAATAATAATGCTCACTGATTATGGCAATGGTCTTATCCCGACCAAAATGTCATGCCATTCCTCCACTATGCTTCTCCTTTATCAGGTTCTCCCTCATGGAACTCCTTGAAATACACAATTGACTTCTCTTAAATAACATGCCATCCTGGATTATGAAATCCAGCCACCTTGTCATGTCCACTATAACAGGTTCCTTGCAAGCTTTCCAAGTCTCTGCGAAATCAAGATCTTCTGCATACAATGTCTTAAGTTCATTGAACCCAACCACTTCAATCTGCATCTTTGTCATTAATGTATGCCTCCTACTTAAGGCATCTACAACCCTATTTGACTTCCCACTCCTATGTTTCAAAACAAAGGTATAACTCTACAAAAACTCAACCCATCTCATATGCCTCTGATTTAATTTTCCCTGACTATTTAAGTATTGCAAGGCCTGATGATCAGTATATAGAACAAATTTTTTCAGCAACAAATAATGTCTTCATTTCTTTAATGCTTGAACTATTGCATAAAATTCTTGATCATATACAAAATACTTTCTCTTGGCATCATTTAACTTTTCACTGAAATAGACAATGGGCTTACCTTCTTGGCTCAAAACTGCTCCAATGGCACAACCACTGGCATCACAATCCACCTGAAACACCTTGTTGAAATCTGGGAGGGCTAGAACAGGTTGCTCTATTACCTTCTGCTTCAACAGTTCAAAACTCTTTGTCACTCCAGTGCTCCACTTGAATTCTTTTCTATCCCCTCTCATTGTTTCAGTCAGGGGTCCACAAATACTACTAAAGTTTCTAATGAACTTTCTATAAAAACTAGCCAAACCATGGAAAGATCTCACCTGGTAGCAGTTCTTGGGGTAGGCCATTCTAGAATAGCCTTCACCTTCTCGGGTCCATCTTGAGACCTTCTCTGAGACAACAAACCCCAAGTACACTAACTCCCTCTTCACAAAACTGCACTTCTTCAGATTAATCAATAGTTTCTCTTCTCTTAACTTCTCAAAGGCTCTCGAATATGCATCAGATGCTCATCCAAGTCTTAGTGAAAATCAAAATATCATCTAAATACACAATAACAAAACTTCCCAAAATTCTTTTAGTACCTCGTTCATGAGCCGCATGAATGTGCTCGGTGCATTGTTAGCCCAAAAGGCATGACTAACCACTCATACAGCCCTCTTTGGTCTTGAAGGAAGTCTTCCATTCATCTCCCTCTTGAGTCTATATTTAGTGATATCCACTCTTCAGATCAATCTTTGTGAAGTACTGAGCTCCACTCAAACAGTCCATCAGGTCATCCATCCTTGGCAAGGGAAATCTGTACTTGATTGTTATCTTGTTTATGGCTTGAGAATCTGTACACATCCTCCACTCCCCATCCTTCTTTGGTGCTAGTACTGCAGGTACTGCACATGGACTCAAACTCTCCCATATCAAACATTTTCTAACAACTCTTGAACTTGTCTGTTCAACTCCTCATTTTTTGCTGGAGTCATTCTATGAGCTACCTTATTTGGCAAAGTAGCTCCAAGAATCAAGTCAATCTAATGACTGATCTTCCTTATTGGTGGTAAACCCTCAGGTACATTATCAAAAACAATATCCTGAAACTCATCCAACATCCCAGAAACTTCATGCTTCATACCTTCTAAAAAATTTCTTCCATCTACATAACAAATTCTAACACTACTACATACCTTTTCTTCGATCTCCTTCATGGGTTTCAACTTGTGATGAACCCCATCCTTTTTCAAGGAATAAGTGTTTGCATGGCCATAATGTATAGCTCGCCTATCGAACTACCACGGCCTCCCCAACAACATGTGACATGCATCCATGGGGATGATATCACATAGTACCTCATCATGGTAGCTCCCGATCTTGAACTTTACTAGGCACTGCTCATTGACCAAAACTTTGTGGTCTTTCTGCAACCAGGCAATCTGATACGGATGTGGGTACCTTTCCCTCTTCAGCTTCAACTTTGTGACCATCTCTTCTGACACCAGATTATCGGTTCCCACCATCAATAATGACATCACAACATTTTCCTTCACACTTGCACCTTGTGCAAAATATTCTTCCTGCTTCGGTTCCTTTTCCTTAGTCACCGGTCTCTCCTAATCACTAGGGCTTCTCCCCTTTCGGCATCCTCTTGAATGTTCAGATTGGGCCTCATCTGCATGCACAACCCTTCCATTTTTTCTGCCCTTCCTTGGTGTTGTGGACATTCACAGGCTCGATTCCTTCTTCACCACAATGGAAACACGTTCATTTGAAACCACCTCTTCCAGATCCTTGTCCATATCTCCCTCGTCTCTACCTCTTTGATCACCACTGTTTTGATCATGAGGGCGGTAGAAGTTGTCATTCCTTTGGCTTCGGCTGGTACCCACATCTTCACTTTTCTTTTCATCATCATTTCGGCTTCAAGGTCTTCTTCCACTTTGACCTCCTCATCCTTTTTGCTTGCCATCAAATCTTTTGTTCAGCTTCTCTTCCACCTTCAGAGCAAATTGATACACATCCTCAATGGTGGTCATTTTGACTAGGCTTAACTCCTCTTGAATGCTCGGTTGTAACCCATTAAGATATCGGGCTACCTTCTCCTTATTGGCCTGTGTGGCCCGTTCTGATGATTATCTTGTGAAAATCTTCAGTATATTCTTTCACAGATCTACTTCCTTGCTTCAACCCTTGCAATTTCTTCAACAGATCTAACTCGTAGTCCACTAGTATGAACTGCTTCTTCAGTTTCTCTACCATGCGATCCCATCTGGTGATATTTCATTTTCCTCTTCGATTTCTTTCCAACTGGACCTCTTTCCGCCAAATACTGGCATGTCCCTTCAACTTCATTTTCACAAACTTAACCCGATCTGGGTCCTCTATTTCCTCATACTCAAAATATTCTTCTAGCTCGTTGATCCAGTCGATCAACTCTTTCGGATTCAGACTTCTGGAATAACTGGGGACTTCTGCTCTGGGTCTTTTCCTGATCTTTGAAATGGCCCTTATTAGCCACATTTGGTCTTGATCAATTGCTTCTTCTTCCTCTTCTACATTTAAACCTTCTTCCTCTCCTTCATCCTCACTTTCCTCCCTTAGGTTTAACCCTCTTCTCAACTACTCTTGTAGCACATCAATCTGTCTTTGGAGGGCTGCCAGTGCATCTCTTCCACCAACATTTATGCCACCTCGACCACCTCTGGCACCACCACGCCTACTAGGCATCACTTGGAGGCATCTTTTTGACCTCAACCCACAACCACGGTCCTGGTGTGAACTGCCTCACGATCGACAATCTGTCCACACACTCAAAAAAACCCGCTCTGATACCACTTGATGAGGGCACAGCTCGAGACTTAGAAAATAACCCACAAACAAGAGAATAATTTTATTATTCAGAAAATAGAGCTTCTTACATGCAGAAGATATCAAATCCCCAAGTTCTACAACACATGCAAGTTATAGAAAGCTACAGAATCACCCTTTCGCAATACGTGAGCTTGTCCCCAAAAAGTTACCCAAAAATTAGAAACCCACCCATAAATAGAGCTCCTCTTTAATTTGGAGCCAAAACAACATTGAAATTTGAGTTTAGGCGGTTTGGCGCCAAAAATTTACAACTTGAAGTTCAAATTTCAAAAGAACATTTGCAATTGTATCTTCTAGAAAGTGTGCCAACTTCCCGGAGCCATAACTTTTGATCCGGGACTCTGATTCGCAAACCGTTTGAACCGTTGGAAAGGTATTGAATTCAATAATGCGCTCAAAATTTGTTACACTGATTTTGGCAAGTTTCGTGGCTGATCCAGGAACTCTAAGTGCCTCAAATCTAACTCGGAAGATTTTCAAGTGCAAATTTGGGAAACTAAAACTGCAATATCTTTCAACCCAGGAATAGAAAATAAAAACCATAAATTGGGAATTTCATTATGACGAAAAGGGTATCCAAAAATGTAAAACATCTAAAAATAGAGAAACTTGAAATTTAACTATTTTTGGGTGATGCAAGATTGCCCTTACACCACTGGATGCTCCTACATCACATTCTGTCGGCAAGACATATCGCTCTCGCCAAGACTTCACATCGAGCCTCCAAGTTATTCCGAAAGCATCCACCAGTCGACGAGACTCATCACTTCCACCAGGAGATGATACCGAAGTCACATGTTATACCGATCGCCAAACAATAGTCAGCAAGACATATCATTGTCGCCAAGAGGTTTCACCGAGATCTCTTATGTCACCCCAAATCCATCAATAGTTGCCAGGACATACGTCCTTCGCTAAGACTTTACTCTGAGATCTCACAAGTCATACCGAACACACTAGTCACCAGGAGTCATACTGAAACATTTGCTTTTCCATTGGCGAGACCTTCCACTCTCACTGGGACATCTTCCCAAAGCCCTTTGAGTTACCCCGAGTGCAAACGGTCGGTAAGACATTCCTTCATCAGTAAGACTTCTTACCGAGCTACCATATGTTACTTCGACGATTCCATGTGAAACATCCTATCGGCAAGACTTTGGCTATTCGTTGGGACTTCATACTAAGACCCCTTTAGTTACTCCGAGTGTCCGTCGGTGAGACATATCACTATCGATAAGACATCTTACCGATCACCCAAGGGTTTCCCTAAAAGCTCCAACACTGTCACTAAGACATGTTACTTTCAGTAAGACTTCTCACCGAGCCACCATAGGTTACCCCGATGACTTCAATGCGTATCCCTGTCGGCAAGACCTGCCAATGTTGCTGGGACTTCTTCCCGAGTGTTGAAGTCACCCCGAACCCCCCAATCGCTATGAGTCTCCCTAATGCCCGATTGAATGGCCTGTTGGCCAGAGATCTCCACGTAGTGAGAAGTTACAATGACTGCTTTATGTCACAACGATAGACTCCAAAATGAAAGCATTCGATGAGACTCTTGCAAGGTCACAGCGACCTAATCTGATTCAACAAGGTTACTTCTGCTAGTCAGCCAAACATGTCGCCAGTCTCAGCGATCATGCTTTCTCATAGGTTTCATCTTGTGAAATTGAGGCAATAATGCCAACACCTTTGTATTCATTATCGCTTTCATTGCAGCTCCTCCAGTAGATATTGATGGTATTCGTGAACCTGTTTCCAGTTCTCTTCTTTATGGAAATAATATTATTTTCGGTGCTATTATTCCTACCTTTGCAGCGATTGGTCTGCATTTCTATCCCATCTGGGAAGTAGCTTCTGTTGATGAATGGCTATACAATGGTGGTCCCTATGAGCTAATCATTCTACACTTCCTACTTGGTGTAATTATAATGTGTTGTTTTGTCTTCATAGATCGTGAAAGAATCTTTTTGGAAGGAGAGAATTTAGTAACCTTACCTTATTATTTTCACTTATTTTATCACTTATCCTACTCCTTGCCAAAGTAATATATATATATATATATATATATATATGGATTTGTCAATTGGAGAACCGGGAACTCCACTTTTTTTGATAAAATAGAAATTATTCAAAATTGAGTTGACATTATGGATAAATAATTTCTAATTTATTTTTTCAAATATTGATAATTTGAAGATTGACTTGCAGAATGGTATTCACCAATGGGCTCCCACAACATTGGATCCTGGTGCCGAGGAATATTACCATCCTGGACCACCACAAAGGGAACTATAGTTCCTGTGGGGAAGAACTATAGTTCTGCGAAAATATTGATTCGTAATTAATGTTTATTAATCTTTGTGTTCCCGAAGGCACTACTTTGTTCAAAAGAAATCATTTGCTCAATCCCAAGGTTCTTCTCTTTGCATCGCGTAAGGTTCTCCTACATCGAATGAAACCACATTCTCCACCGCTTGTGCGGGCCCCAAGAAAAGTTAGATAGTTTCTAATTCATCTGGAAGCTAAAAAAGAATAGAAAAATTGGGTTTTTGTTCTATAAAAAAAAATTGCTCCTATAGGATAAAGAGTCGTGTTATTTTATTCCATCATCTGGCTTAGAATAGTGATGATAAAGAGTCATCTTTTTTAATTCCATCATCTAGCTTATAGGATAAACATTTGTGTTTCCTACCTCTGCAGCCATTGGTATGCATTTCTATCCCATCTAGGAAGTAGCTTCTGTTGATGAATGGCTATACAACGGTGGTCCCTATGAGCTAATCGTTCTACACTTCCTACTTTCTAATCTTTTTTCATCACTATTCTTTATTGCAGATCTATTATAATTTTCTAATTAGGTATTATAATTATTTCCCATTTTTTTCTAGGTCGATGCTCGAGTGGCTAATGAGGACAGACTGTAAATTTGTTGGCAATATACCTACGCTAGTTCAAATCCAGCTCGGCCCAATACCAAATTGATCTATAGATTGATATAGATATCAATCAATGATATTGGTAAAAAGGTAATTGGTTTTTGAATATCCTATACCCTATATAGAAAGAATCAGAATGAACAAATACTTTTGAAAGATTTGAAAGAGAAAAGTTTTACAATATGTTTTATCGACCCGACACAGTTGAATTACTATGACTAATTAGTCAATAAACTCTACCTAGTGGGATTGTAGTTCAATTGGTTAGAGTACCACCCTGTCAAGACGGAAGTTGCAGGTTTGAGCCCCGTCAGTCCTGATCCAATAAATTGAACAATTTTTTGAGCAATCCCCGCCCCAAAGAAAAGCAAAAAAAGGAAAAGAGAATAGACTAGAATAGATTCACTAGGGATTATGTAGATCTATCTGGATCTACATAATTAACCAAATCTATAATGGTTATTTTTGTTGACATGATAGATCTGCAATCCTCTTTTATCCTTAAGAGATAAAAAAGGGTATCATAGGAAGATAGATCTTTGTTAGCAAGAATAAGATAGGGGTGCCCGGAAATAAAATATTTCAAATGTGCTAGTTCCCCATTTTTTAAGAAATGAAAATAAGGGTTTTTAATGATTTCTAAAAAAAGAGAAAAGATTCCAATTTTCATAAATAAAGATTGGATTCTATTTGGCTTACTATCCAAATAATTCTGCTCATTCCAGGGTCATGGGACATTCTTAGGATAAGATAATTTGGAGCTATTCATTTTACAAAACAAATTAAGGTAAATAAGAGTTGTTACTAATTATCAATAATCATTTACTAGTGCTCCCAAACCTATACAAATACAAGTAGTGATAGGATTTGATTCAATCTAATCAATTTTTTTACTAGACCCTTTTCGGTTTTTTCATGAAAAGACTATTTGCGGGGTCATTGAAACCCTATCTATATAGATAGGTCATGTTCATCTCTTGTACGATGTAAGTAATATAATTAAAAAAAGTAGGACTATAGGGAAATTTACCTTCCTTCATATTTGCCTATTTTTTTGTAAAACAGAGCAATTTAAGAAATTTGAATTATCCTTTTCAGGTCCCCATCCACTTAGATTCATCGAACTTATGAATAAGAAAAAAAATGTTGTCCTTATTTTTAATATATTGATAAGTCTAATATTTTGTTCCTTTCCATTTTGGAAATCAAAATGAAATACCTATAAATACCTATGTCTTCCAAAATTAACAAGCAAAAGATTTTTTGTATGAAATTGTATATTCCAAAATATTGAATATATATATATATGTAATTCTAAAATATAGACATATGTTGGGATGCCTCCTAATTAAAAAGGATAAAAATAAATCCATCAAGTTCACCACCATAGAACTCAACAGTTACACCTACTTGTTCCACACTATATTTGGATTCTACTCTCCTAAAAGGAACATCGGCTTTCACAATTCCTTCTTCATCTACTAGAACGACTGGAAATGTTTCGAGAAAGGTAGGCATACGACGTACAAAAAGCTCATGTCCCTTTTTATCTTTGAAAATAGGGTTTCCTAACCAACCAACAACAATTCCATCTCCATTGTCCATTGCACCCACCATGAATAACCCCCCTTTAGCTGGATTATTCCCAATGTAATCATAAAAAGCAAGTTTTTCAGGAATTTTTGACCAAGCTTCTGATAGACTTAGATTTTCAGCCAGACCGGCATGAACCCGGGATCTATTTCTTGTAGGACATAATAGCTATGGGGAATCCAGTTTAGATTTATCAATAAATAGTTATATTGAATCTATCCATTCATTCCTTTCTTTTAAGTTCTTCTGGAAATTAATTGGAAGAAATCTTTGACCATTTTATAGCAATATTAGAAAATATCTTATTCAAAAAAATATATCTAGGGAGAGACCATTTGTCTTAAAGTAAAGAAAATACTCCCTAGATATATAAACAAAAGATTTTCCTCCTCTCCTATATTAATTTAATATTCTAAATTATATTAAATTGGAAAAGACCTAGAGTTAAAGATTCATCGATAGGTAACGTTGCCCCAATACCTAACCAAAGAGCTAATGCAGTACTGATTAAGAATACTGTTGTAGCTACTGGACAATGAAATGGATTTTGAAATTGATTCACATTCTCCAAGAAAGGGACCATCAATAGTACTGCAAGTACTGAAGCCATTAAAAGAATGCCTAATAATTTATTAGGTACTGTACGAAGTATTTGAAATACGGGGAAAAAATACCCTTCGGGTAATATTTCCAAAAGAGTTGCAAATGGATTTTTCGGTTCACCAATCATTGATGGTTCTAGAACTGCTAAACCTATGGTACATGCAATAATACCAAAAATAACTACTGGAAAAATATATAAGATATCATTGGGCCAAGCGGGCTCGCCATAATAATTATGTCCCATGCCTTTAGCTAATTTAGCCCTTAATACAGGATCATTCAAGTCAAGTTTCTTTGTTATTGGGATAAGTAGATTATTATGAATGAATCTATCCCCCAAAAGAACCGGACATGTCAATTTGGATCATCTGGCTTGAGCAATAATTGAAATAAAAATAATGAATGGCATATCGTTAGAATAAGTATAACTAAGATCTATATAAAATTCATAATTTTATTGTTTTATATGCCCAGTACCCAAGTAAGCTCACAAATTAGATCATGATCAATATGCCTTTTGGATCATCTTATTCCTTGTAATCTATGTTCATCTCAACTACCATAATTTTTTTTGCATACAAGGTATTGACTTGTTACTGATCTGGCCTTTTTCCTTCTTTAGACCCCTTCTTTTACTCCGATAGTTTACCCTATTGAAATGCAAGGGAAATGCATGCATTTTCATACTATGAAAAAGAAAGGAAAATTGAAGTAATAAATTGGACTTATCAATGTTATTACTATTACCTGGATCTCACGGAGCCTAATTCGGATTCGATCATAGAAATAACTCTCTTGGAACACAACAAAGTGCTCGCCTTTTACCCAGGTTCTAAACTTCCTATTTTTGGAAAGAAAATTGGGACAGAGACACATTTCATGATGAATCTTTATATGGCAGATTCTAAAATTGATCTGCACGACCTAACCAATAGTTCAAGTCACACTCCCATAATCCTTTTCTCCATCTAAGATGAGTATCTACTTCAATTCTTTGTATTAAATAAAGAATACTTCAAAATTGAAAGGAGAAATCTGAGAAACATGCTTTCTTATTTCCCTATTTTCAATAAGAAATATTCGCGGCAATGATATATTGTAAAATAATAGGTTTTGAATACTGATTCAAAATGTATATTTCCTTTCTATAAAGGACCTGAAATACCTTGCTTGCGGATCATTAGAAAGTGCATTAACATAAATACAGCAGTAAGAAGGGGTAATGTGAAAGTGTGTAAACTATAAAAACAAGTCAAGGTAGATTGACCCACACTAACACTTCTGTGTATTAATACTATCTTTTAGTTTTATGACAGAAAAATGAGAGGAAAAAAAGCAGTACCAAACCTTTCGGTTTTGATACTGCTTTTTTTTTCTTTTCAAGGATTGAAAGACACTAACAATCCATCGGATTGAGTAATTAGTCATCTATAGAATTAGCTTCAACAGCAGCTAGATCCAGAGGGAAGTTGTGAGCATTACGTTCATGCATAACTTCCATACCAAGGTTAGCATGATTAATGATATCGGCCCAAGTGTTAATTACACAACCTTGATTGTCAACAACAGATTGGTTGAAATCCATAGTGTTGATGCCCAAAGCAGTAAACCAGATACCTATTACTGGCCAAGCAGCTAAAAAGAAATGTAGAGAACGGGAGTTGTTGAAACTAACATATTGGAAGATCAATCGAACGAAATAACCGTGAGCAGCTACAATATTGTAGGTTTCTTCTTCCTGACCAAATTTGTAACCTGCATTAGCAAACTCATTTTCGGTAGTTTCTCTGATCAAACTCGAAGTTACCAAGGAACCATGCATAGCACTAAATAGAGAGCCGTCGAATACGCCAGCTACACCTAGCATGTGAAATGGATGCATAAGAATATTGTGCTCAGCCTGGAATACGATCATGAAATTGAAAGTACCAGAGATTCCTAGAGGCATACCATCAGATAAGCTTCCTTGACCAATAGGTTAAATCAAGAAAACAGCAGTAGTTGTTGCTACTGGAGCTGAATATGCAACAGCAATCAAAGGACGCATACCTAGACGGAAGCTAAGCTCCCACTCACGACCCATATAGCAAGCTACACCAAGTAGGAAGTGTAGAACGATTAGCTCATAGGGACCACCATTGTATAGCCATTCATCAACAGAAGTTGCTTCCCAGATGGGATAGAAATGCAGACCAATGGCTGCAGAGGTAGGAATAATAGCACCGGAAATAATATTATTTCCATAAAGAAGAGAACCGGAAATAGGTTCACGAATACCATCAATATCTACTTGAGGAGCTGCAATGAAAGTGATAATGAATACAGAGGTTGCAATCAATAGGGTAGGAATCATCAAGACACCAACCATCCAATGTAAAGATGGTTTTCAGTGCTAGTGATCCAATCGCAAAAACGATTCCATAGGCTTGCGCTTTTGCGTCTTTCTAGAATTGCGGTCATGGTTATAACTTGGTTTTTTTAATCATTAAAAGCTCCCAAGCATACACATAAGGCTTGTTATTGAACAGTATAATATGATTCATATCTGTATGTCAACCAATATTTTGACATCTTTATGAATACTATAGAAATTTATAGTATCGTCCTCCATAAATTAGATGTTTATTTCGCACACATATTGAAATACTTTTCAATACTCTATATCCGTAGATATTAATACCAGTATTAATGCGCTCTATTAGCATTCCTTCTTTCTTTATGATTCAAGGTAATAAATAATATTATTTATTACCCCCCCTTTTTTTGAAGGGTTAATTCTCTTGCTTGTTAAGAGTAATGGATAACATGAATTGGATTGGATCTAGAATAAGTATACAAAAATATATTTAGGTACTAGATTCTAGTACTCTGGGTTGCCCAAGACTTGAACCCGGAGCTCATCGGATGGAGTGGATTATCTGCTCTTTTTATAAGAGTAAGAAATCTCTCCCCAAACCGTGCTTGCAATTTTCATTGCACACAGCTTTCTCCATGTAGTGATTTATTATGATAAAAATTCATCTAAAATGATGTGGTAGAAAGCAACGTGCAACTTGAACAACATGATTAGTTCTGTGGATTATGACATCCGCCATTTTGACTCGAAGATGCTCTTAGCTCAACATTTATATCCTTAAAAAGATATGTTTAATAATGGAGCTTGACCAATCAATTTATTTTTCAATTAGGGGCAGAATCCAGGGTTAATGTAAATGAAATCAATGAGCTATAACCATTTTGTAAAAATACATTGAACTTAAAAAAAAAAAGAATAGTGAATTAGAATAACTCGGAAAGATTTCGAGAAAACTTGATCCAATTCTATAAGGATCAAACATTCCTATTGCTCAACGTGGAAAATAGCGAAATGTATGTTGCTATCATTTCATAAGGATGGGAACCACCAGAGTACAGCTCAGACCTAATGATTCAGAAAAATAGATCTCAGAACAAGAAAATTCTATTTTCGATCAAACAATTTCATCCATATAATGGATTGAGATATTATTTCACATAAAATGGAGAGAGAAAATAGATGAAAAACGGCTCAAAAAGTGGAAATATTCTACTCTTTTAACAATATCTTCTTATTTTTTAAGATAACTCAAGCATACTTGAGCTAAGAGTACAAGTTCTATATGTTATTCTCCTTAATAAGTAAAAGGGCTAAGATATCTAATATTATCTATCTGTTCTATAGATAGGTAGATCCTATTTAAACAATTCAATTATTACTCGAGTCGTATGAGGATAAACCTTCATATACGTTTTCCAAGGGGGGTAGAAGGGGGTATCTTGTCTATCTATCCCAATGAGCTACCTATCGAATTGTTGCAATTGACATTAAATCTCGAAGGGAAGGAAGAGCTCTTCAAAAATTGGGTTTTTATGATCCAATGAATAAGAATCAAACTAGTTTAATTTATAGTGATATTGTTCATTTTCTTGAATTAGGAGCTCAACCTATGGAAACTGTTCAGGCAAAAATTTATCATTTTAAACGTGCTTTAAATTTATTAAAAAGGGGGGAGATATAATGCGTCTACGTCTAGGTCCAATAAATTTAACAATAGGTTTCAATCATATAAGATTTTATTATTATACACGTTTTGTGTCATGGTTGTTTTCTTATTATCCATTTTTATTTCTCTTATTATATGTTCATTTCATGTATTTTACTGTTGTGCGATCTTATATAGAGAAGCACATAAAGAATCATTTTCAACGGATAAAGAATAGTGATGAAAAAAGAATAGTATTTTATTCCATCATCTAGCTTAGAATAGTGATGAAAAAATATTAGAAAGTAGGTTTTACACAGGGAGAGAATAGTCATGTTAAAACACAAAAATTGGGATAGAAATCTTGTTCTTTTTTATATTTTTATATATTATTATATATAAATTTCTTAGATAAAATATATAATGATTCCTTTTGAGATAATTAGTTTTGTGATGGGTTTATAGAACCATGGTTGAGAAAATAGAAGGCCAAGATTTTTCCTCAAGATGGAGGGTTGAGATTGATTGTGAGGATCTTTGACCTTTTAATTGGTGAAAAATGGAGGCAAGGTGGTGGCAAGATGGAGGGATAGGATTGATTAACATGGATGAATGGATGAGATACAAAGTTGACTTGACTTTGCTCATCATTTGATCGGTGAGAGAGAGGTGGCTATTTGGATGGTTGTGATTTAGTTGACTTTGATGAATCATTGGGATGCAAAGTTAGTTTGACTTTGTTTTGGAATTTTTAAAATATTTAAATATGTGGCATATATTTTTAGCATATGAAGTGGGAGGAACATGTTTTATTTTGAAAATTCAATAAGATACATGAGTATGACATAAGTGGGATTTGACATTCCTCTTGTGATTTGATTGTTGAGAGAGAGGTGGCTATTTCAATGGAAATGAATTAGATGAATTTTATTTATGGATAGGATGCAAAGTTAGATTGACTTTGCTTTGGAATTTTAAAAATATTTAAATAGGTGGTATAGATTTTTGGAAGTTGAAATGAGGAAAACATTTTTTAAAATTTACAAGGTGTATGGCTATGCTATAAGTCTAATTGATAAAATAACATAATTTATTTAATTAATTGGTGATGGGAGAAGGTTAGTCTAATTATTTAAATAAAATTTTAATCAATTAGTAGAGAAAAGATAGCCTAATTCATTAAATAAATTATTTAATTAATTAGTGAATAAATTGTGGGATTAATGATGATGGGTTAATTCACCCCTCTTTGGAAGGACATCGTGAATTAAAAAGTGATGTTTCGAGGAAAAATATAGCCACTTAACAAAGAAAAATCAAGGGTGAGATATCCCAAGTTTTTGAAGGAATTGGAGTTACAAAATAGGTTAAGGATGCCCCCTTGAGAGGCCAAGAGGGTTTAGAGGACCTAGGTGGACTCTTGAAAGGAGAGTCAGGGCTTAAAGGAAAAAAAGGGAAGGAAATGGAGAAGCTAGGGTGGGAGTGGGTGTAAGGTCTAGCCTTGTGAGTGACTATTACAATTTTGTTTCCTTTAGTATGTTCCTTTATTGCTAGTTAGCTAGATCAAAATTATTGATTTGTGTAACTTTATTTTGGGATGTTGTGGTTATTGTTGGACATGTTGGTGAACCTCTTGGAAATCTCTCTCTTAACACCTTTGTCCTGAATGTGTTTATATGAAAAAGAAATTGAGGATTGTGTTTTTAAATTGTCTCTAGTAGGAGACCCCTAACTTTTGTATTTAATTACATGTTTTATACTCTAAATTATGTTATGTATCTTCTAGCTCTATCAATATAGCCTATAAATTTGATGTGAATTACTTTACAATATCGAGATTAGAATGGTAAGCATCCAATGTAGCTTAGATTTGATGTGATATTATGAGGTTTATTGCAATTCACAGGGCATCTTACAACAAATGAAATCGATTAAACAAGAAGAAAGATGTTATATCTACATTTAGCTCAATGGAGTACTAACGTGTTTTATGTATCTTGATGTTGATGCTAAACAAGAGTGGGACTAGGACATTCAATAGTTTCCAAGTGGTTGTAGGGGATGAATAAACAATTACATACAGGTGTGCTTGAACGTACTATTGGCCAACCTAAAGGTGAACTGCAAATGAGTAAAGGTGTGCATGAAGGTAACATCAACCAAACTAAATGTGAACCATAGATGAGTACAAATGAATAAAAAATTATATACATGTGCACATGAAGGTTTCTCCTCATTGCTTTCAAGGTTCACAAGCTTCTCAACTTTGAAAATTATGATGCTATGGGAGGTGATAGGAATCATGTGGAGCCTTTCTCCTACGATGTTGTTAAGAAAAAGGAGGTGTGGCATATTTTAGAAAAAGGTGGGCTGACTCCGTATCTGGAAAGGTTGCATGGAAACAACCCGCAGACGATGGATTTGTTTGCTAAAGCATGGAACGACAGGGTTTTGAAATTGGGATGAACGAAATTTGATGTGAATGAGGATTTTATAGCCAATATTACTTGGTTTTCTACGGATGGCAAGAAAGTTTTCAGAGACAAGAAGGAATCGTAGGCTACCATGCAAATCTTTTCAAAGAGAATGAAGCTCAAGACCTTAAGATGATGAAGTGTGGTGGGTACCAACGAAGTTCACTCAAGGCGCTTTGCGGGGATGTGGCCTAGGAACTCATGAGGTATATTTCCCTCGAAGTTCATTTCTCTGTGGAAAATGCTTACCATTTTTTTATGCTTAATCATTTCTGCCATAAAAAGAAAATTTATTTTCCTTATTATCTCTTGGCATCACTGGGTTCTGGTCTGAAGGACCACAAAAGGAACCCCAAAAATATGGCGTTGCATGTGGGGCTCATTCTTTTAATTTTTTACTATGCTAAAGCTTTTGAGGTGTTTAAGCCAATTGCTACTCCTAAGGGTAAGCAACAGAAGCCAACTGTGGAGTATGAAATGGTTTATGAAGAGGAGCCAATTAGCAAGAAAGGGAAAAAGAGGAAACTTGTCTTAGAAGAGGAGTCAAGGTCTAATGAGGGTGTGGACTATGTCCCAGATTCGCTTGCTTCCATGGAGGTGGTTCCACAACCCCCTGAAGTGGGTAAGTATAAGAAAGGGGTGTCGAGCCCTAATAAGGGTTATGAGACCTACAGTGAGGATATTGTTGTTGAAAAGTCGAGTAGATGCCTGAAGGATAAGATTGAAATGGTTGGTGAGGTGTCTTTGTCGCCCCCTATTTTGGGGGCAAAGCATAAGAAGGATCTAGAGGCGGGAAGTAACAAGAAACTGGTCGTTATGTTTGCAAGCCAATTGCTTGAGATGCAAGCTAATTCTCCCCTTAAGATGGTTGGTGGGCAGGGTGTTGTGGATTCCCCGGGTGTGGCTTTGGAATCGCGGAAGAGAAGGAAGTTTGTTGTTGAGGATATTGTAGACTCTTCATAAAATCAAAATGCTAGTTGTTGTTGGTAAGGGTAAGGACGTCTTTGCTAGTCTGGACAAGGTAAGCTCCTCTCAAGAGGAGGATGTTGTGGGTAAGGGTGTGTTTAACTTTGACCATGAAGATATTTTTGATGTTCTAGGTACGACTAGAGAGGGTTCCATTTTTTTCAAATTGTTTAAATGGGTGTTCCATGAACTTAACATGACCAATATTAAAGTTCGGGGTGCGATGAGTAAAGCTGGTGAGTCTTCGGTTCAAAATCAGATTGATGAAATGTTTGATTCTTTGAAAATTGTGGCAGATGAAACGTTGAAGATCAAGCAAACTCTTGAGGAAAGAATTCCCACCCTTGAGGACCAAATGGAGAGGATTTGTGCTAATTTGAAGAAGGGTGGGGAGGGGACTAAATCTGCGGTTAAATTTGAGTCTATTGGCATTTCCTCTCCTTTTGATAGTGTCAAGAAACGCAAGGAGATTGCTCCTGGTGAGGAGATTGGTGCTAGTGGTAGGCTTATGGAGGAAGAGGTTTTTGTTGATAAGGGTGGTGATAAGCATAATGTTTTGATTAGTGAGGTGAATTTGGGTGGGCCTAGGGCTAGAACGTGAAACAAGACCAAGGTTCAGGCTAGAATTCATGTTAAAGATTTTTCTGAAGTCATGGATGATTGTCAAAAGGCTCTAGCGAGTGACATGGATGCTGTTGATATCCTGAAGAATATGTAGTGCTACTACTTTTGTACCTCCTTTTTGGCTACTGTCGCATTGATGGTGTGTTATGTTTGGGCTGCTTTCTACTTTATGTAGTTATTTGTAGTTTCAACTGGTCTTTTTTGTAAAGGGTTTTGGGCCCCTTCAAAACCCATTTTTTACCTCTAATCAAAAACATTATCCAAACTAAAGATGAGCCACCAATTAAATTATAAAATTTAGATTAGCAAATAATGTGATTATCTATGATGCTAACTTGTGCATATATATTGGATGTATTATTGTAGTGATTAATGTGCAAGAAATTAACGCTAATGGGAAGAAAGAGAGAATCATGAGAACCCTTGATGGGTAAAAGCAAGAAGTTGGGTACATGAAGGGGGGAAGTTCCAGCCAAAACAAAAAAATTGCATGAAATGTGTACGCATTTTAAAAAAACACATACGCATTACGGATCAGGTACCCAAGCCTAAATCTGAACACGTATTCGTTCAGCTTTGGGTATGTAAACCAAAAACACGTATGTGTTATGAAACGCGTACACGTTTCTTAAAGCTATTTATTTTTTAAAATTAGCGATTGTGTTTTCATTTTCACTCACAATTTTAGTTGTGCCAGAGAAGAGGAGACCAGATCACATACGCATTTCAAGGGCCTAATTGAAGAAAAATTTCACTGCCACCTCCTCCCGTCAATACAACCGGCCTCAACAACCTCCAAGTTGGTTGAATTTTTCTTTTTTTTGCTTTATATCTTGCATTTTTGTTTTGTAATTGGTATTTAGTTTTTTTTGTTTAGTTTGTTTTAGTTCAATATTTAATAGTTTTTAAACTGCATTTAAAAAACCAAAAACATCAATGAAATAAAGAATGTTAAATTGTAAATCGAAAACCATAAAAACTAAACCTAAATTGGGCACATTTAACTTAGAAATCAAAACCCTAGAAACCCTAGGTTCCAAAAAACATAGGTCCCTAAAAACTAATTTGTACCCAAGTTAATCCTTAGACCTAAACCCTAAAACGTAAACCTAAAACCCTGTTTACCCTAAAACCTAAATCTAAAACCCTAATAGTTCACATAATTTTAGAAGTATCCAGGTAATGTTACCTAGATTTGGGGCAGTTGTCATTGAGATTGAGATTGAGATTGAGGCTACAAATAATTCACATTAGGATTTTTCAGTTATTGCTACACTTCAATGACCAATTTATAAAACATCCTTCTCACATTCTGTAGTGTCATAAATTAGGGCTCCTTGGAGGTTTCTTACATTTTTTATTTGACAAAGATATGTTTTCATTTCATCAAATGTCTAAATCTAAACCCTAAACACTAAAGCATTCATTTTGTCGTAGGACCTTACAATGAAATTTGGTTGCTTAGGCAACTCCATCAAGTTTTATTCCCTTAAGCCATGGACCGTTTTGTCCTAGGACCTTACTAGACATAGATCCCCTTAAGCCATCTTATCACCCTAAATCTTAAATCGATGTCTTAAGTGGTCCTAATATATGATATTTCTTAAGGGGATCAAAGAAGTTCTCAAAATTTGGTGAATAGAGCTCAAGGTCATCTTTGTTTATTTTGCACATTTCAATTAGGTCACTAGCATATATCTATGTGTCCCTTTGAATGTATTCTATTAATTTTTCATTCTTATCTTTAGTATTCTTTGAAAACAATGAATGAGATTATAAATTAATGTTAGTGTTAAACTTATAATTTCTTCTTAACTACTTTGTCCCACCATAGAGAACTTGTGTCCCTTATTATGAAATTTGAAAATTTAGATAAATCAATTTATGTCCTTAGATTTAATTAAATTCTATGTCATACTTGATTAATACATGTATTCACAATCGATATACCTGAATTAGCTTGGGGACCTTTCCTTCTCTTTTTCCACCTTTATATATGTAATAGAAGACACTTTAAACAACCCCTAACCTCCTATTTTAACACCCAATTTGAGAAATCAAAATTATATATCTACATGTGTCTTATTTTTCATTCTTTAGTCCTTTATATATAGAAATTAAATGGTTCCTCACCTCATGTTCACAGTCTCTATTTACTAATCTTCTTATTTAATTTTTCCAATAATGATTCAAAGAAGCCTCATTGTTGATATCATAGCCTTTTGTGAGCTCTCAATTCTTGATACATTTTATCCAAATCCTAGTGTACATGTTGATGGTGATTTATTTAAATAAATCTTAATTCTTTACCTTAATCCATGTGGTTTTATTTATTGTTAAGTAAATCAAGTAAGGTATATCATCAAATTTGGCTATAGTTTAATTATCAAGTGATATCAAGCTAAAAATAAGTTTATGGGCCTTCTTTTAGGGGATTCACTTCATAAACCAATGACATAGTGCATGCATTTGAATAGGGTTCTAAAAAAAACCCCTAATTTCATTTCTACCCTTCATATTAACAACCACACACTGGACTCAATTTAATGTGTACTTGTTATGGATTTTTTAATGTTAGAAATCGAATGGTCTTCAAATGAGATGTATTTTGAATTTGTGCATGTTCAATGTGATTTTTAAATAACTTTCAAATTGTGTGCATTATTTAATTAGTTTGTTGATATATATATTTTTAATTTTTTAACATGTGCAGTTGCCATTTAATTGATCACATGGATCCAGAATTTAATATAGAGGATTTTATGCCCGATGCACAAATTCCTATAGATCCCATACATCCAAATCCACCACCAGAAATAAACCCCACACCTCCAGACTCTCCACCATCTAACCCCCCACCCCCTGTAGTAGATTAGGATCAATTAAGAGAGAGCATCCGAGCAAACCTTATTGTGATTCAAGGAAATATAGATCTGATAAAAAATGAGCCTTGAATCCCTCCCTATCTCGCATGGTTTGCATCTATGATGCAAACTATTGTCGATTATATTTGATCTATTGATGCAGACCTAGACAGGTCCCATCAATGGAGAGAAGAGAGGAGACAATTCTATGCAGATGTATTGTCCTATAAAGAAATTAATGACCTTAAAATTACCAAACAAGCCATGTGCCAATATTTTATTAACCCCCAAACAAACTAACCAATTCCACCCACTAAAAAATGAGTTTCAATTTTATGGTGTAGGCACCTGCAGATAGCTGCACATTTTTGGGATAGATGGTGGATGGTGTAGAAGTTGAGAAAGCCAACTTCACAAACACTGAAGATCACCTGCATGCAAATAACCTGTCATAGAAAGGAAGAGATGGAGACAAAAAAGCAAGGGTGCTTTGCAAGCTACTAAGAGAGATTGCATTGACTTAATTGATAAAATAATTACAAAGATCAATCCTTAAAAGGAGATCATGCTAAACCTAAAAGTAACCCTAATAGGTAGACGTTTAAATGTCACAATATGCAAACTAAAGTGAAATATTAAGAGGAATAAAGGTAACTTAATTAACATAATTACGTTAAAACCTTTACTCTAACACCCCCCCTTAAGATGAGCAAAAGTGCAGCTACAAACATGTGCAAGAACACAAAGGTAACTACAAAGCATGAAAGTAAACAAGGGTCCCAACAGCTAGGCCTGATCAGGTACCTGAATACAACCAAACCTCTGTAAAGTGGAGAAATAGAGAAAACCTCATGGGAAAAACTCTACTCCAAAAAGAGATGAAAGACATGAAGAACATCACTGAAGCAGAAGAATCTGCAAACAACTATCAAAAGATGATTGCTATGATGTTGAAGAACCTCCTCTAAAGATAGGATGATCAGGATAAAGAAGACAACAATCTACATGAGTGCCCCCAATGACACTACTTGAATCAGATGGAAAACAAAGGAAAACACCTGGAATAAAGATACAGATGGCACAAGTACCAATAGTCTGAAAAACACTAATCAACTAACAATGGAAGATTCCTTCCAAGGCAAAACCAAGGAAGCATTAGCATGAACAGTATAATACCCCCCATAATGTTGATTGGGAGAGCCTGACAGATCCACTGAAATGTTGTGTAACACCCTGTAATGCATGAAGGAGAAGAAACAACATATGAAAGTGCACAAGAAAGCACCTGCAACTAAAAAAGTGGTAGCAAAACAAAGCACACATGCATGAGGCTGGAATCATATGGATCCACTGTTGTCATGGAGGGACACTCACCAGAAAAAGGTGTGATGGCAAAACAAAGGCACTACACAACCCCCCATGGCACTTTATAATACAGTGCAAGTACAAAATATGGCACAACCTTATGTGCAAAATCCCCAAAAGACATGTACAATAGTGTGGCACTTTATCTTAGTGCGTTTACATAAAAGATTACTTACAAATGATGCTCAAAATGCCCAAAAAGGAGAAAGAACTAGAAATACATGAAGAACAGCCAAAAATGAAGCATCCCATGCAAACAAGAAGTTCCCAAGAGCTAATATGTCAAGGTAATCCACTAGAGTGTGAAAACACAAAAATTTGAATAAAATATACCTAAAGAACAATATGGGAAAATTGCATGGATAGAACTGAAGAAATTTGAAAGATGGTTCCAACGCCGCTAAGAGCACGAAAAATGAAGAAACTGGTCAAAAGTTATGAGCTCGGGACTAAAAACAACTCCTCTGACTTCAACTAGCTGTAGAATGCATCAACAGATAAATAAAGTGATGAGACCCACACCACTGGAAATTTTGTGGAATCAGCTTTTTGACGATATCTCATTTACCAAAAAATGATATCGTATGCCCAAGTTACGGTCTCTAGAAGGAAACAGCTCCAAAGGGAAAAAAATACAGTGGGGGATTAAATTTGACGGTCATACAGCCGTTGCAGAAAAAATCCTGGCCTAAATTTGATAGCCAAATGGCCGTCAGCAGATTTGTACAACTAGGCTTATTTTAGAAAAAAATGTTTTTATAAAAAAAACAATAAAAAATTTACTTATATATTTTTTTGAAAAAATATATAAAAAACTTTATTTAAAAAATATTTCTTTAAATTGAGAGCCCACGATGGGGCCCATCCCCACGGCTCCCCATGGCGCAGAGCAGGTACGACAGGGCTAAGTACGGACACACAGTACCCTGCGCAAGCGTACCATGCTTGCATAAGCCTTAAAAAGGTTTTTTTTTAACTTTTTTTTTGTTTTTAAAAAACCAAAAAAATTGGAAAAAGCTTTCAAAATAACTTTTAAAAAACAAAGCTTTTAACTTTTTTTTTACAATTGAAAAAAAACTGCGAAATTTTTTTTTTTTTTACGAAAAAATTTTGATACCTCGATCCACGTGCTCGTGGTGAATAGGGTCGTACGGATAAATTTGTTTTGCCTCACAAACAACTGATGCTAAATATAGGCGAGTTTACAGTCGATCTTTAGGTTTTTGGCCGCTCCGGATGCAACGGTGAGGTCCTTTTGGGCTCAAAATGCTCCAAAAAATTGAGCACCCCTAGATCTAGCAAAAAAACTTTTTCTTCAAACCCTCACAGATCTGCCAAATGGAAGCCAAATTTGATGAAACAAAGGTCAATCTTGACTATTCCAGTAGCTCTAGATTCAATGGAGAGATCTGATTTGACCCTGGATGCACTAAAAAACACCCACCTCTTTGGATCAAAAAAGGAAAACCCCAAACCCTTGAAGCTCCAAAAAATCCTTCAAAACACGAACAAGAAGCAGTAGGTCTAGAGCTTTGATACCATGTAGAAGTTGAGAAAGCCAACTTCACAGACCCTGAAGATCACCTACATGCAAATAACCTGTCATATAAAGGAAGAGATGGAGACAAAAAAAGCAAGGGTGCTCTACAAGCTTCAAGATAGATTGCATTAGCTGAATTGATAAAATAATTACAAAGATCAATCCTTAAAAGGAGATCATGCAAAACCTAAAAATAACCCTAATAGGTAGACGTTTAATAATTAATATAATTATTAAATATCACAATATGCAAACTAAAGTGAAATCTTAAGAGGAATAAAGGTAACTTAATTAACATAATTAAGTTAAAAATTTTACTCTAACAGCTGGTGTTTGATAATCCACCACATGGCAACTGTGAGGTGCCCCTATACTTTTTGAGAAAGTTATGGGTTGAGTTTGAGTTGGGTAAAAAACCCAACTATTTTTATATGAATTCATTTCAAGGAGTTGGGTGTGGCATGCCCCAACATAGACTAGGAGCGTGTGTCTATCCTCAACGACATGCTCTGATTGCTCCTATTGTTCCTCCTCTTTCTCTTGGTATTCCTGCTGCATTTCAGCAGCAAACCATGGTATCGACATTAGGAGCATTGAGTTCGCTTTCAAGACATCTCACTCATCAGACTACACAAGCAGCGATTGAAGTGGCCAATAGAGAGCATGGAGGCTTGGGCTATAAGAATACTCAGGCATCCACTTCAGGTGACCCACATGCATCTAGGACAAAGTCATATATGAATTTACTATATTATGAGGATCATCCTACACAGGTATGTTCAACTTTTGAACTTAAATTTAATTCAAGTTTGAAATGTGAATTTTTTTTGTAAATAATATCAAATTATATATATAATATAATATTAATTCAATAAGTGTTTGGTGTAGACGCATGATCACATGATGCTTGAAACTCAATATGATCGTGTCTATATGTCGAGTGTTGTAGATTTGGGCTCACCTTTTGGACAAGTACTTGAATCAATATATATTAAATAATTAGTGTGGATATATCTAATTTAATTTGAATTTGTACATATGTGTGAAATGATATATTATATCTAGATGCAAGGAGGTCATACAATACCTAGTACTGACCAACCACAAGTTGTGGTGGGCACTCCTGAGACATCATCAGCTCAGGTGTTTGCTTTCAAAAGTTTGTTAAGTTTAAATTAAATACGCATCATAGATCTAATTTAATTTGTTCATTTACATACACATTTGTGAATGATCTATATAAATTGTTGTACATTTATATGCAGGGATTTCATGAGATACCCATGGTAGGCGCACCTGAGACATCATCAATATTTATGCATGGGAAATCTTAGGTGCATGATCATGAGGTCATATCATTCGAGGTTGTAAACTTTACTAAATCTCCTATACAATTTTTATGGACCTTTTAAATATATATATATATATGAGCTTTTAACATATTGTTTGCTTTATATGAATATGCACGATATAGTAGATCAGACATTTGGATCTTCTCAAGTGACAGTTATGCTACCCATTGAAAAAAATGTGCCAGTAGATTCACATGATCATATGGTAATTTTTGCATACTAAAAATCATTTTTACTATATTTACTAGATATTTAATTAAATTTATTTTTATCTAAAAGTTTATATTTTCAAGTTTAAATATGTTTAATTATATCAAAATTTCTAAATAACTTTAAATCTAATTTCAAGTTTCTTGTACTCTTTTACAGCATGATGCGGGTACATCTAATCGACATGGAACAACGAGGAGACTTGATTTGACTGATCAGCGTGATAGTTAGATGGTTTTAAATTTTATGGACTATAGATCTCTAGTTTTATTTAAATATATGTGTTAGACTTGACATATACATCTTAACATATAAATTTTATGGACTATCTATCTCTAGTTTTATTTTGAACATGTTATTATCATATTTGTGTTTATTTATATCAATTGACTTTAATATGATGATTATATGCACTCATGTATGTATAGATATAAATTATCTAATTTTCAAGTAATACATGCACTATATAAATTCTTATCTAGAATCAAATTTCATATATATAATTTATCACATGGTTAGGTGACAAATTAAAAAATTCTTTAAATAGTTTAGATCATATTCATAATAAATTAAGGGCAGGTAATTTTAACTATTTTCCAATTCTAGCAAATATTTGAATCAATAAACAAAAATTTATCTCCTTGTATGTATAAAATGTATAATCTATACAATTGAACAATTATATACAATGTGCTAAATACAAGTCATGAAATGTATAATCTATAAAATTGGAACAAGATATTTAAAAAGTGACTAATAATCTCATTGAAATTCATAAATCGAACAAACATATATAATGTATATTGATGTTTAATATAACTATATAACATGATGAAACATATATGTGCATGTAGATACAATTAAAGCTTATCAACTCTTAGGTGAAGACCAAAAATTGATATTTACATAGTCTCTTGATAAAATAATTTTTCAATGACAATCACATGGTAGACCGACTTGATGAGAACCTGCAAAAATAATTAATGTAAGTAAAGTAACTATAATTTTTATGAGTCATTTAAGTAAAAAATTCATGTGAGAAAAGAACAATATATAGTAAATTCCATACAAATTCAAATGATGTTTGCCATAGGATGGATTAAGGGGACCTAAGAGGATATATAGCTTAAGGGGGGTCTTAAGAGAATGCCTTAAGGGGAGTTAAGAGGATGCATGTCATGAACCCTAGGATATGGCTTAATGGGTCCTAAGAGGATGGCTTAAGGGGAATTATGAGAGTGACTTAGGGGATGCAAGATTGTGGATTAAGGGTATGTAAGGATATATGACTTAAGGGTCCTTTAAGAGGATGGCTTAAGGGGATGCAAGAGGGTGGATTAAGGGAAGTTGATAGAATGACTTAAAGGGATGTAAGAGAGTGGATTAAGGGGATGCAAGAGGGTGGATTAAGGGGAATACATAGAATGACTTGAAGGGATGTAAGAGGGTGGATTAAGGGGAGTTGATAGAATGACTTAAAGGGATGTAAGATAGTGGATTAAGGGGATGCATGTCATGAACCTTACGATATGGCTTAACAGGGCTCCCTTGATATCTAACTAGTTTTATATTGGTTGCCAAAATCAAATGTGAATAATGTATAATCTTCTTGTGTCTTTCATAATCTTCAAATGCAGGCAAGTCATTCTTTCTTATCAAATATTTTTGAAGCCAAGTGCAAACAACAACCACTAAACCAGTTGGATACTCAAAGTTGTCATCATCCACTCTAGGATGTACCAACTTATGTTTTCTCTCAACACATTTAGCCAAACAGTACTTTGTCTCTTCTCCATTCCCCTCAGGTGCAACAACATACACATGTCCTACAAAAATAAATAAAAAATTCAATAAAGAGTGACTTATATTTAATTCACATATAAACATGCATAAATATAAAATTCAACTCAATAAATAATGTACCTTATTGTACAAGATCTGAAACACAATCATAATCGTCTGATGCGAACACTTGATTATCTTCAATTGTTGTTCCATGTTGAACATGTGTCGATGTAAGCATTAAGGCTCTTTGTTGCCATTGTTTGACTCATTTCATATTTTCACATGCCTCCCAATCACCTGCAATACAAAATTTACAAAAGCATGCCAACTCCCTTGTCCATATTGTCCATGTGTTTGCACTTGAACTCTTAAACGAATGCCATTTTGCAGATCCATTAATTGTTTCACAATCTTGTCGAGAAAAAATATTGTTTTCTTCAACTAACCAAAAGAAGCATTGAATTATTGAGCTCTCACTTGTTCTTGTAGATAATTTGGTATTGCACCAATCTACAATTGCATGTGCATCTCTAAATTTTGCAGCATCCTCAAATTTTAGTTGCTCTCTAGCAAGAGCTCTTTTCACACATGCACCTACTCCATCGTGTTCCCCCTTACCATGACCAGCTTAAAAAAAAATCCATATGTGCTGGATATTATTTTCCTTATGAAATCTACATAACCAATAAAACATTCAAGCATTTTTTAATTGACCTGTGCAATTATCCGACCATATGAGATGTTTTAGCATTTGAATTCCTCTCTTTTAAACTTTTATAAAATATATCAAAACAATATTGAACAAACTCAGATGAATGTAATTGGTTATCACTTACATAAAAATGGTACTATCTCAAAAAAAATCTATTATCTTTTGTACTATCATCTGCATGTCTATAAACAATGTGAACAAATATAGCTACTTGCACTGAATTATAATACTATGATTGAATTTCTTCTTGTGGAGCAAGAGTATAATTTTCAACAAAATCAACAACTAACTATATAGTTCCAATTGGGAATGTGTTTTTACATAAAAAAAATTGATTACCAAGCTAATGAGCATACTGAGAGTGTTGAACATATTTAGGTACAATCTTGTCTTTAAATTCATTAATAAATGCATGCACACTGAATTTTTCCACAATTAACTCACAACATTTTCCAGTTTTTCCTCTTTTAAAGAATACTCAACATTTTTAAATTTGTTTGCATCCACTAATTGTTATCCAAATTCATCTAAACTACTTTCATGCATACATTCTCCTAATAATGAAAAGTTACCACATCTATCGCATTCTCCATAAATACATGCTTTTAAATAAAATAAGTTTCCATTAGAAGGTTCACAAAACAAACCTACTATAAAATCTTTGATTCTTTTAGGTGGCATATTAATACCACAAATGTCCCGCATAAGTTGGTTAGCATGCAAAGTGCATCTCATATATTGAAAACTATCATAATAATAATGAAATTATACATGAGTCTTACAACAACAAGAGATTCGTTGCTTATTAATTCTAGCATACCAAGGTTTACACTTTTCAAATAATCTTTGACTTATGTTAATATTCAATGGTAAAATTGAAGCATCTAAATTTTTTTATATAATTCAGTTTGAGTCATATCTAAGAGATGCTTTGGATGAGGTTCACAAATTTTGGAACCCACCCTTAATTTTAAGACATCTCTAATGTTAGGTGATACTCTTGTATTATCATGCCAAAATTTATCAATTAAAGATTTAATTTCATGTCTGATCTTGGGAGTCTACCACTAAAACTCCAACATTGATTAATTGGATCCTTTTCAATACTTTCTCTTCTTTTAGCAGCTCTTATCAAATTTCTAGGATTTACTTTTATACATTTACTAATCTTACTTAACATTATTTTATTTGAAATTGCTTTATCAACTAGAGTAGTTGTTATTGCACGACGAGCCGCATTCTTATCTTTCAATCAAATTTTCTTACCTATAAAATCAATAGCATTAGCAACACTAGATATGACTTGTTCTATTGAATCATCTTTCTTTTTTGGTTTTACAAAAACTCTGAATTTTTTCATCACTATTCTCATTTTCGACATTCTCATCAATTACACCATGAGTTGACATTGGAATCCTAATTTCTTTCTATAAAAAAATATTTTATATATTCTATTTCCATAAGTTCTAATTTCTCTCAAAGAAACTTTACCACGAAGGTTATCTGGCACATCTTTTTCACCTTCATCCATACAAGGGGTTTCATTTTCATTCACACAAGGGGTTTCATTTTCATTTTCAAATGTAAAAGGGATTTCATTTTCATTTTCATCAATATGAGAGATTTTATTCTCATTTTCATTCTCATAAGATATAAATTCATCATTTTTTTTATTTTTGCATTGTTTCAACCCTAAAATTATTGATATCATCAATGGTGTATCCAACTTCATCTAAAAAAACAATATCAATATTATCAAAACTTGGGTTTGAACACATACTTGGATAGATTGTTTGAATAGACCTTGCATTTTCCATATCATTGGGAGGTGGATTTGAATACATACCCAAAAAAAAATTCATAGGTACTATTTCCATATCATTCAAAGTTGAAGTTGAAGGCATAGTTGGGTTTGTCTCCATAATTGCATTTTCTTCCATATTCAGCATCTTCACATTTGCATCATCTACATTCATTTCATCATTCATGGCTTCCTCTTCAACATTCTTGCAACTAGATGCTTGCAAATTTTTCATTTTACAAATCCCTTCTCTTCTATCCCTTTGTCTTTTTGCCTCCATATCTCTATTTGCTTGAATTTCTTCGGGTGTCATTAACTTTCTATATTTTTTTCTTTGTCTTTGCTTATCACCTATGGTTACCAAACCCTCTTTGATGACAAAAAAATGATTCAAGTAACCTATTTTCAAATTTCTATCTCCTTCAAATATTCAAATAAAAGTATGTAGTATGAAGATCATTTTTTCTATAAACTTTGAAGTACAAAAACATCATGAATACATCCAAAAATTCTCTTTTTCCAAATCTTCTTGTAAAAAGTTCTTGTACTTAATTCCACTTCAAAAAATTCAACCTGCACTTTGTCTCTTCCAACAATTTGAATAGAGTATGCCTTGCACAATACAAATTTGTAATAAAAACATAGAAAATGGCGCTTTTGGACCGTACTGCAAAAAAGGAATGTTGCAAAAAAAATGTGTTTTATCAGTATTTTAAAATTAGGAAAAAACGGCTATATCATAAACGCGTACGCGTTATGAAACACATACGCGTTTTGTTTTAGGAACGTGTACGCATTACCTTTATCCAACAGGTAAATAGATAATGGGTATGCATTATGAAATGTGTGTGTTTCATTTAAATAATGCGTACGCATTTCATTTAAATAACACGTACGCATTTCATTTAAATAACGCATATGCATTATTTAAAAATTGAATTCCCAACCCATATGTAGCCTTGGTTTTACGCTTGGGAAAGGCTTGGCAATCTGAGTCTTAGCCTTTGACCTGCAACTAAAAAACTAAGGTAGATTGAAGAATGTTCAACTTTGACAATATGGCTGATAGAATTTTTTTTTTGAATCAATCTATAAAATTAAAACTCATTAGAGAACACAATGTCTAATTTCCAAATATATAATTTTTATTAAGATTGGATTATTTTTGTTATTTTTTAATTAATTTCTAAGCAAACTAGTCCTTAAACTTGAAATATCAAACTTTTTTTTTTAATAACTTTTTTTTGGTTAAGTTTCTTGTAAAAAAAGTTATATGGCATAAAACTTCAGACAATTCTCTACACAATAAAAAAAAAAAAAGATTCAAAAAATGTTTAGTTTAGGTCCAATTATGTTGTCTGTACATGTTGATTTTTAAAAACAACAATTAAGGCCAATAAAAATTCAATAAATAAAAAATTCAACAAAAAACTACAAAAAAATTCTACATAAATCTTCATATTGTTAGCTCTCTTTTCCCAAAAGAAATTACCAAAATACTTTTATTTGGGTCAAAAAGTGGTGTTTGTACATGTGTTTGGTATGGTAAAAAAATGGACTTTTGAAAAGTGGTTTTTATAGATCCCTATCAAAATTTAATTTCTATAATCTGGGTATTTAAAAAATTTACATATTTGAAAACTAGATTCAAAATGTTAAATTTCAGATTACTAACTTTTTTTAAGATTCATTGTATAAGTGCCTCAAATTTTCAGTCCAAGTGTGACAAATTCTGAAAAATAGCAAAAACACTTCCACTTTTTGAGTTTTTTGTGTACCCAACTTCTTGCATCAGCCCTGATAAAATACTTCACTTATTGAAGTTTTGACGTGTAACCTTGTGCCTTAGAGAGCTAAATGTTGTGATTTAATACTTGCAAGCCAAGTATAGTATTACCTTGGTTTATTTGATGTGAATAACATATGTCTAGGATGTGTATGTGGTGTTAGGGATAATATTCCCTTGATTATGTTTCAATTTCGGATTTATTTTTATGGGGATTTTTGAAAGGGATTAAAAAGTCAATTTTCTTGCTTATAAAGTAAAAATATACCCCTAGGATATGTACCTATGGGGTGGGGGGCTTATTGGACAAGTAACCTTATCCTTTGGTCATGATTTGACCTTTCAAAAGGCTCTTCAAAACAAAGTGACAAGTTTTGAAATATGAGAGAAGGAATATGGACTTGTCACCATCCAAACTCTCTTAACAAGGCTTGAATGAAGAGTTGTGTCAAAGTACATTCTTCTTCCCTATGTCTCACACCCGTGTGAGTACATGAGGTTCATGTGACCTTGTCTAGGGTTTTGGATGGAGATGAGGGATTAAGTTGGATTCCACGTCACCCTCTCATTTGATGAGGATGAGTGACATAACTTTCATTACATATATCTCTATATCTCTCTTGAAGCTTGAGAAAAATCTTTTGTTCATTTTTCTTTTGGTATTTGGTGGTTTTTCTTTTGGGGAGAGAAAGGCTCAAGGATTTGGAGAAGAGAATTTATGAGTTCTTGCACTTGAAGCTTGGAGATCAAGTTGTGAATGGTTTGGAAAGGGAAGGAGGCTTCATCCTTACAACCCATGTAGAGAGATAGGTCATCCAAACACCCTCTTACCATTGTTTTGATTTCTTGTGAACACCCTTATTTTGTGTATAAGTTCCTTGTTGAAAATGGTTTGTGAATATGGTAGTTCATTTCTTTTAGTGGGTTGTGTTTTGAGGTAAATATGAACTTGAGAAGTTCAAAGGATTCCTTTGTAGAGTGCTCTCGTATGTGTGTTGGGTTCTTCATGATTCTACTTGCTCGGGGGATGGCTAGAGCCTCTTAAGGCCTAATGATGCCATATTGGTAGGGTGGAGAGAAAGTTTTCTCTCATTGACATACTCTCATTTGAATCTTCTAGCTTAGATTCTTGAATATGACTATAGTTGTTTCAGTTTATTGAATTCACTTATTGAAGGATTGACTTGTAAAATGAGGGCTAGGGTTTAGTTGGTTGTAACTCTTCTTGTGGTTGAAGAGGAAATTATAATAGATATAAATTTGTATCAAATGTAAATAAAATATTATTTTAAAAACATGAATGAAGGATTGAAAGATTTTATGTCACATGTTAGTTTGATACATTGTGTGTTCCTTGCATATCTAAACTTCATATGCTCATTCATGATAAATAAATACAAATATATGGTTGATTTCATTGTCCCTTAATGTTTTGGGAATAATATGTTCAAACATGTAAAGAAATTCTCATTTTCCTTATCAAATGAAATTAAATAAAGCATATAAATGAATATACACTTGTCTTATTGGAATTAATCACGAGTTAAAGCAAGAAATATATACAAGTTTTTAATCCATTAAAAATTATATTTCTATATACATGTGAGCAGGTGAACGTGTTTTCCATGTTAAATTAAAATATGCATATTCTTATGTATATATATATACATTGACAAGTAAAAGGTGTTTTTATGAGAAAAAAAAAAGGGTAATTGGATTTTATATACATATACAATATAATATAATGGATTTTAAAATATAGAGGTATTGAAATGTATATATATAAATATAATGGATTTAAAATATAGAGGTATTGAAACGTATATATATATATATATATATATATATATATATATGAACTACAATATTCAATTATATAAATAGTGATATTAAATATATAATCTGATGTGTGTGTGTGAGAGAGAGTATCTCACTCATAAAGTCCCAAGTAAATATATTATTGGATAAATATTTACGTGACTAAGCGTTAATCCATGATTTGCATAAGTCGTCTAATTTACTTCATAAATTAAATTCATTGATTCATAATAATATAAATATTTTTTTGAATAAAGAACCACAATTTTTATTTTCAAAGTGAAAGTTTTTAGTTTCTTTAAGACCCTTGAAATAAATATTATTTTTGAGAAATGAGGTTTGTTTCAAACATATAGGTTATGATTATGGTTTTTGACTTCCATAGGGTGGGAATATACAAAAAAAAATGTGCTTAGCTACTTTTTTTAAAATACCAATAAATAGTAGTGATCAATTGGTATCAATCTCACACAATAATAGGCAAAATTGGAGTCAAATTTTGAGTATTTTGTGGGCACTTTCTCATCAATTTTGAACATTTCTAAACTAGAAATTTAGAAAGAAATTCTCTTGAAATTGATTTTTTTTAAATCAATAAATAAATAAAGGAAGGGTAGGTGCAAGAAGTTGGGTCCACAATCTTTTAAAAGTGGACTTGTGTTTTTCTTGATTTTTAAAATTTGTCACAGTTGAACTAAAAATTTGAAACACTTACACATAGAATCTTTTAAAAGTCCAGTAATATGAAATGTAGTATTTTGAGTCTAGTTTTCAAATATGTAATTTATTCTAATACCTAGATGATACAAATTATTTTTTAATAGGCATGCATAAAAACCACTTTTTTAAAGTCACTTTCTAGGATTGTGCAACACGTATATGACCACCATAATTTGACTTGAATAAAAATATTTTTCTAATTCCTTTTGAGAAAATATGATTATTATATTGAAGATTAATGAAGATATTTTTATAAATTTTTTTCCAAATATTTTTTTTATTAATTTTTTGAAAACTCCTTGTATATGACCACCATAATTTGAGCTAAACTACTTATTTTTTTATCTTTTTCATTGTGTAAATAATTGTTTATAGATTAATGTCATAACATTTTTTACAAGAATTTAAAAAAAATTAAAAGTTATTAAAAATACAAAAACCTAACATTTTAAATTTATGGATCAATTTCTTTAGAAATTAATGTAAAAATAGAAAAAATAATCCAATCATAAAAAAATTGTATATTTGAAAACTATACATCATCATTTATAATAGGTTTTAATTTCATTAAAAATAAATAATAAAAAAATCCTCAACGATATTGCTTAAGTCAATTTTTTATTTTGACATTGCCATGACCTTGTACTTGTAGGTCCAAGGCTAAGGGTCGGGTTACCAAGTCTTTCTTGAACCTAAAACCAAATTAAAAGGTGGGTGGGTATTTCACTTTTTTTAGAATGGGTACCCGTTCTATTTTGTGAATGCTTACCCATTTTAAAGTGAGTACTTGTTTGATTTTAATAATAGATAAATAAGGGTACCCATTATATTTTTAGAATGAATGCCTATTTTAAAACAGGTACTTGTTCCTTATTTATTCGTTATTTCCCATTTTAAGTAAAAATGTAGTACCAATATATTTTTGCAACTTGTTATTTTATGAGTACAACCTGACAATGACAATTTCTACCTTTGTATTTATAGTTATTTTGTGCAATCTCTTGGAATGCCATATTCTATTCAATTTTTTAAAGGAGTCAACATAAGAGCCATTTTGAAGTGGAATCAAGTACATGGGATATTTATTCACATCTACTTGTACTTCATTGTTTTGAAACAAAGGATCTACATCCAGTTGTACTTTAAATTTTCAAAGAAGTGTCAATCTAAAAATAAATTAAATCATTTTTTATTTTTATCAAGAGGGTTTGGTAATCATGGGATCACAACAATGCCAAAAAATAATTATAGGAAGTGTCATGCCCAAAATTTTGCACCAAGGTAAAAAACACAACTAACAATTTTTTTAAAAGAGAAACAAATGTTATCTCTAAAATATTAATGTATGCTTTAGCAATATGATTGTTATAAATATCAGTAGAGCATCATAGTTTGATGTGATTGCAGTTTTAGTACAAGCCTTAAAGGGTTGTAGAAGTTCAGGCTTCGACTTACTTTATAAACTATGTGAGTGGGTACACAACCCTTTCTAGGGTCCTTTTTCCATAGACAGTTTCACAGTCGACTGCCACCCACTTAGGTGAAGCCAAGGATTAGAAAACTCATTAAGGATATTTTAACATAAGGGGTATAGAGTCGATTTCTAATAATTGGACAAAACTCAGTCATGCATATTACAATTTGATTAAATAAAGATTAATACTCATCATAATGAAAGTGAGAGCATTTAATGAGGATTGTATCTATGAGAAATTAGATAATGGTTCTAAATGAATATCACATTTATAAAAAGAATATAATCTAATCATCTTTGGGTGATGATAATTGTGTATAACATAAGAATGTACTATACCAAATGCCACAAATTGAAAGGAAAATAAACAAAACGGTTAAGTCCAAAATTTACCCAAAAATTGGCTAAGTCTTGAAGCCAGGTCTTTTGTTAGTTATCAAAACTTTGTTGGTCACCACCTAGGTTTTCATAACTTCCCTTTTTTTGACACTTACCCAAAATTTGGCTGTCTTGAAGCCATCGGTCTTTTGTTAGTTATCAAAACTTTGTCAACCGTTGCCCAAGTTTTCATAACCTTCCCTTTTTCTAACACTTACCCAAAATTTGGCTAAGTCTTTAAGTCATCAGTCTTTTGTTAGTTATAAAAAAAAAAATCGGTCACTACTTAGGTTTTCATAACCTTCCCTTTTTCTGATGCTTACCCAAAATTTGGCTAAGTCTTGAAGCTGTCAATATTTTTGTTAGTTATCAAAATTTTGTCGGTCGTCGACCGGGTTTACATAACCTTTCCTTTTCCCGACACAACATAACTTATAGTGTGAGGTTCATCTTTTTGAAGTACCAAAGTGTGTCGATGCCTAAAAACATCATTGTAACCTTTAAATGTTTTACTTAAGTCAAGTTATTTGGGAGTTTCATCCAAGTTAGGGAACTTTCGTTGATCCCTGAAATGGTTATGATAACCTTATCTTTTTCTGCCTGATATAAACAAAGAGACTTTATTTTTTCTTGTTCGGAGCCTCAATAAATTTTGTTCCCTACTATCCCGCAAGATCCATGGTGGACTTGACTCCTTTTCCCATAGAACTGTGTGAGGACTTTGAGCTTTAGAATTACCTCATGCCAATTGCCTTAACAAAAATAAGAAGATCAAAATGGGTAAGCCCAATAACTTCAGACATAGAGCTTAGGCAATACCCTTTTTTGAATGCATCAACGAAAGAAAGAACAACAAGATTAAGTTTGAAAATGTCAGACATTAGGCTTCAACAATACCCTTGTTGAATTCCTAAATGAAAGAAAGAAAACAAAAAGGTTAAGTCCAAAAAATTTAGACATTGGGCTTCAACAATACCCTTTGTTGAATGCCTTAACAAAAGGAAGAACTAAAAGGTTAAGTCTAAAAATGTCAAACTTCAATCTTCGACAATACCCTTTGTCAAATGCCCTTAACGAAGGAAGAAGAACAACATGGTTAAGTCTGATAACATCAGACTTTGAGCTTCGACAATACCCTTTGTCGAATTCCCTTAATGAAGGGGAGAAGAACAACATGGTTAAGTACGATAATGTCAATCTTCAGGCATCGATAATGTTGAATTCTAAATGCATTAACCAAAAGAAGAAGATAGAAAAGTTTAAGTGCAATAACATTGGACATCAAGATTCGGTGTTAAGGCTTATGTATTAACACGAAGCAAAGGAAGAGGTAAGGTGAAACCCTAACCTCTGACAAAAGTAAAGTTATATTTTCACACTTCAGTGTTTCAGGAGTTAGTCTAATGGTTTGTGATGGAGTAAGAAAGGTAGATGGTAAAGGGTGAGGCTGATAGCCAAACCCCAACAGTTTATAAGAAACTTTAGACTTAGGTGTTCAAACTTGTTTCTTTAAGTTTTTTTAAGCTCTTCAAGAAAGAGGTAAGGGGGATTAGAGATCCTTGACCCCTGAAGAGTATGACTAGAGATAACACTTTACCACTTTGCAAGAAGCTTACATTAAACTCGATTGACCAACGAAGGTAAGCAAATCAGCAACACGTGGTAAACATTGATTTCCTTGACTGATTCACATCATTGTTGTGAATCATTAAGGTTCTACAACCCACATTAAAAGTTGTATTGGTTGAGCGGTAAACAACTACTCCAAGCACGATTTCAAAAATCTTCAGGCAAGGCTTGGATTTATGATTCTAACAAATATAGGGTATGGGCGCTAAGTGTAAGAATTATTCTAGATATGACTGATGCTAGAGAAGTAAGTTCATTACATTTGGATGGAGATGTAGGGCTCTATGCCAAAAGACTTGATGGTGAAGGAAGATCCAAAGGAATGCTAAGTAAACTTGAATCTACAGGGATTAATTGCTAAAACAACAAATCTGCAAGTCTAAATCCCCTTTTTTGCATAACAATACATACATAAAGATTTTGCATAGAGACAATCATCACAACCATTCCAATCTAGCATATAGAAGGTGATATATTTTCTCTTGAAAGAATTATAAAAACACAAGAAACAACACACTACAGATGCACAATATGACACACAAAGAAGGAAACCATCCACTGGAGGACTCCTTATTTACTCTTAGCAACACAAAAATATTCCTTCCACATGTGTTTTTTTAACATAAGCAAATAATCCATAAAATGAGCTTCTCTTACAGATTAGAGCACAATACATTTACCAATTTACCAATAGGACTTAAAACATATAATGTCTTTTCAACACAGTTTGATTCACCCAAGGCTAGGACACATAATATACTTTCTAGTTTACCTCTAACAAATAGCTTAATATAAGAACATAATTCCCTTAACAAAGGTTTTATTTTATTGTAGGAAGAAAAGAACAATACGATACATTTTTTCACACCACTTCCTATCTTTACCCACAACAATTCTTTCTCTATTTATCTAATTTCCTTTGCTTTCAAATAATTAAAATATACACATTACAAACCTAATGATATAGGAGGTGTTCTCATACATCACACCCTTTTTACAGCAATAATACAATTGATTTATAATACTCACATGTTATTTTAGTCGGCCTTATCAGGCTTCAACATCCAACACAAAGGGATAATTTCACCAAAAAAAATTACAACACAGTTACTCTCTTTTCTTTCACAATATGACACTTTGATGTTTCTAATCCAATACTATAATGAAACCTAAAAATAAACACGGTATAACTTTCTTTCTTGGACAATAGGGTGTGCTCACCTCCCAACCATAGGTTTTCTCACAAACCACCCTCGAGCTAGGAGGTAACCAAGTATACAAGTACACACAATAGTAGCATACATAGTCCATTTCAAAACAACACACACAACAAGATACTCCCATCCCAGATTACACATTTACAAAAAGATTCTATAAGAATTCCAAAATGGGGGTAGAGGTGGACTACACTACCACATGGAGAAATTAGTGCACAAGAATCATAATCAACATATTATTTTCATTTTCCTTCTTTCTCAATAACCCAATTCTCCAATACTTCACATACAACACATCCTCCATACCATCCAACTCCATACACCCATACCACCATATTAACTTTGGTACTCATACCCTTTCTCTCTCTCCTTCTCAAATGACGAAATAATTTTCCCCATGGAGGTTCCTACTCATTCCTATCCCCTACAAAGGATGTTCTTCCCAAATTAGGTGAGCCTATCCTCATACAACCCCAACCCAATTCACATGTAAAGGAAATAACACATAAAACATACAAAGCATTTAACATAAACAACATTTTTAAACTTTCATACAAAAGAGAGAAAATATACTCATAATTAGAATTAGGCCTACCTCAAGTCCAAGCCCAAATGGAGAAAAGTTTGAAAATCAGCTAGAATCCCTCTTCTTCCCAGCCAACTCCCAAAAAGAAAGAAAACCAAGCAAAAGAAAAAAAAACCTTTCCGTTGGCTTTACAAAAGATTTAAATAGGAGCCAATATTTGAAATACTTTGAAGGACAGAGTAACACATGTTGCTTTCTCATTCACTCCTATGGACACATGTCCCTACAAGTTCTCACACATGTGTGAGAACTCATTGGGAAGTGAAGAGCCAAAGAGTGTTCCACACTTAGCAAGAGCTCTCTTATCTCATAAATGAGATTTTGAAGCAAACACTCCAACCCTTTCCCAAATCTTTCACCCTTTTTAATGGGTAATTAAGAAGGTTCACAACTTGCAAAATTTTAAAGATTTGGGGTTGATTTGACCCCTAACCCATAGATAATCATCGTAGGCATTAAATGAGGGTCAATTGACCCAATTTAAAGACTTTTTTAACCATTTAAACTCACAAAAATAAATTAAATTTTAAACATAATAAAAGTAAATTAAAATGTCTCAAAACTCCCATAAAAATCTTAATTGGATTTTAAAACATAAATCTCATGATTAAACATTAAATCTTTTAATTACAAAATAATATACAACACAATAAGACTATGGTCCCTCCAAATGGTCTATAGTTGGCTTTACATGGCTATCACAATAGGATACCCTTGGTTACCTCCAATCCCATTGTCCATAGGCGTGTACTTGCACACTCAATTCCATATGTCAAAATATCCAATACAAGATAATCAATAATTAAATCAACAATTATGGATCTACATAAGATTAATCACAATCAAATTTTGAAATTAATAATTTCAATATCCACAATTATTCTTTCTCTAGCAATTAACATATCTTATCAATTCATGTCTAATCATGGCGTTGTTATAAATAAATCCCATCATCACCTAGATTAGATTTAACATCTTATCAATTCTATATCATAGACAACTATCCATTTCTATCATGTGATAACCAAATCAACATGATCATAGAGAGTAAGGAAAGCATAACATGCATATAATCACCATAAGCATCATAAATGAGAAACAAGCATAATATCCAATGTCCATGATCATCCAAAATAGTATAATACACATATAGTATCAAAAGTGCTCAGAACAAAACATTACCAAAAAGGGTGTATCAAAATAGTAGGCCTCACAGGAAGCTCATGACATATGAATAAATTGAAACAAATAGAGAGGAGAAAAAATGATAAAGAGATAGAAGAACAATTATTCAAGAAATGAAGAATATCGAAGCATCTAGTTCCTTGATTATTGAATAGAAGAAAATTCAAGAGACCATGAAGGATGATATGAATACAAATGATGCAAACATAAAAATGGTGAATATGGAAGAAAATATGACTATATAAATAAATCCAGATATGTCTTCAAATTCACCTTTCAATAATATGGAAAATGTGAGCATAGAATCAAATCCAAGTATGTCTTCAAATCCACATTTTGGTGATATTGATATTATTTATTTTAAAGAAGATGGATATTCCAATAGCGAGATCAGTTCCACTACTGAAAAATAAAAACACAAAATGAGAATTAAATCACTTGTATGAGTGGGGCGGTGTGCCTAGCTTGATTGGCTAAAGCATCTTGTTGTAGGAAAGAGGTCATGAGGTCTAGTCTCCCCATCGTCCCTATGGTACTAGAGGGCATGTCATTCCAGTGTCATCGATCACTTGAAATTTTTTTACCAGGCGCACTATAGTTTATAGGGGGCGGCTACCCAATTCCTATTCCTGCAGTCTAAAAAAAATTACTTGTATGAGTGAAAATGAAAATGTCTTTTTTTTTAATTAAAAGAAATTTCTTCGATAATCTTCTTGGTAAAATTTCTTGGAGGCAAATTAGAACCCATTCAAATAGATTATACAAGCTATTTTTTATAGAAAAAGTCTAGGATTTCAATGTTAACTCATGATGCAATTGATAAAAAAGTTAGGCAAATTTTTAAAACCTAAAGGAAAGATGAATCAATGAGACAAATTATATCTAGTGTTGCTAATGCTATTGATTATATTGTAAAAAAGAGTCAATCTAAAGATAAGAATGTAGCACAATGAGCTATAACAACTACTTTAGTTAATAAATCAACTTTGAATAAAAGAATGTTAAGTAAGATAAATGAATTTCTAAATATAAATCTTCAAACTTTGATCAAAGTGGAAAAGGGAAGAGAAAGTATTGAAAATGATCCAATTAACCAATATTGAAGTTTTAGTGGTAGACTCTCAAGGTGTGACATGAAATTAAATAATGAAATCCAATCTTTAATTGAAAAATATTGGTATGATAATACAAGAGTACCATTGAATGTTAGAGATGTTTTAAAATGAAGAGCGGGGTCAAAAAATTGTGATCCTCATCCAAAACATCTATTATACATGACTCAAATTAAATTTTATAAAAAAAATTAGATGATTCAGTGTTACCAAATGTTACCATGTAAGTCTAAGATCATTTGAGAAATTTAAACCTTGATATGTAATAATTAGTAAATAATGAAACTTTTGTTGTTATAAAACTCATGTTAATTTCGTTATTATTATGATGTTTTTCAATATGTACGTTGTATTTTGCATACCAACAAAATTATACACGAATATGATATTAATATTTCACCTCAAACAATCAAGGATTTTATAGCAAGTTTGTTTTGTGAAACATCTAATGGATAATTATTTTTATTTAAATGCATGTATTACTAGACAATGTAGCAGATGTGAAAATCTTTCATTATTAGGAGAATGTATGCATGAAATTATTTCAAATGATTTTGAACAACAATTAGTGGATGTGAAAAGATTCAATAATATTGAATATTATTTAAAGGATGGAAAAATTGGAAAACATTGTGAGTTAATCACAAAAAAAATAGTGTGCATTCATTCATCAAAGAATTTAAGGATAAAATTGTACCCAAATATGTGAAACACTTTCAATATGATTAGTGAATTGATGGACAATTCACACATGTAAAAACACATTTCCAATTGAAACTATACTATTAGTGGTTGACTTTACAGAAAATTATACTCTTGCTCCACAAGATGAAATTTAATCTCAGTATTATAATTCAATGCATGTGGCCATCCTTTTTCATATTGTATACAAACATGCAGATGATAGTACAAAAGATAATAGATTTATTTTGAGAGAGTACCATTTATATTTGAGTGATAATTGGTTACACTCATCAGAGTTTTTCCAATATTGTTTCAATATATTTTATGAAAATTTAAAAGAAAGAGAAATTCATATGGCAGAACATTTAATATGGTTAGATAATTGAGGCAATTAAAAAATACTCGAATTATTAATTGACTATGTAGGGCTCACAAGGAAAAAAATATCCAACATATGTAGAGTTTTTTTAAAGCTAGACATGTGGTAAATGAGAACATTATGGAGCTAAAGCATGGGTAAAAAGAGCTCTTGCTAGAGAGCAACTAAAATTAGAGGATGCATAGAAATTAGAGATGCACATGCAATTGTAGATTGGTGTAATACCAAACTATCAACGAGATCAAATGATAACTCTATAATTCAATGATTATTTTGGTTAGTCGAATAAGAGAATATTCTTACTCAACATGATTGTGAGACAATTAGTGGATCAACAAAATGACATTCATTTAAGAATTCAAATGCAATGGACTATATGGACAAGGGAGCTTGCATTTTTTTGTCAATGTTGTATTGCAGGTGGTTGAAAACCATGTAAAAATGTAGAGTGGGTTGAAGAATGGAAACTAAGAGCCTTGAAAAATACACAAACACATCATCAACATGAAACATTAATTGAAGATGATAATCAAGTGTTTGTATCAGATGACTATGATTGCATTTCAGACGTTGTACAAGAAGGTACGTTAATTCAATTTATTTTACTTTATTATAGTATTTTGTAATATATAATTATGTTTGCATGCATTTATATATATGAATTATATGTCACTTTATTGAATTAAATAAAAAAAATAGGACATGTGTATGTTGTTGTTGCACATGAGGATAATGAAGAGCAAATAGAGTATTGGTTGGCTTGATGTGTTGAGATAAAACATAAGTTATATCCTAGAGTTGATAATGATAACTATGAGTATCCAATAGGTTCTATGGTTGTTGACACTTGGATAAAAAAAAATCTAATGAGAAAGAAAGGTTTTTGTTGGAAATATGTTGTCATTGATGTCAAAAGGGGATCAGAGGAGAAGTGTGTCAATCCAGTGCAGAAGCACGTAATGTTGTCATTGATGTCAAAAGGGAAAATCAGATAAAGGAGTTTCTTGGCATGATGATAGAGGATGGATGGAGAGCAGTGGATCTGATGGTGAATTTGGTGGAAAATTCGTGATGGGTTTTTCGAGATCATTCTAGTGATGTGCTCTAGTGGTCGAGAAAGTGAATTAGGATGCACCCAAAAAAAAATTATTTCTACTCTCGGTCTAGGGTTTATCAATTAAACCCTACATGTGTAGCCATTTCAGTCACAACGTTCAAGCAAGTTTTATTTTATCAATGACTTGGTGTTACAGGTTGCAGGTCACACAAGTAACAAATTATGTCATTCATTCCATGATGTGACAACGCCATTACCTAGGTTGGCGATGTCTACATGTCTCATCAGTGAGACATGTGTGCTTTGATGGGATAGTTTCTTTGGTCCCCTCAACAGTTCATTGAGCACCAGAAGAAAAGAAAAATTCGGCTAAGTCATATCTTGGACGACATTTTTCTAAGTTTCTCTAGCTTACCGCTTCAAGGATTTTGACTAAGTATAGCTTTGGCAATGTTTTTGGAACATGGTCTAACTCGGGTGATGTTTTGCTATGTTTCGCTAACTCCCCACCCTATAGCACTAGCAGTGTTTTGTCTAGTTTGATGAACTTATGAAGATCACACTTTAAGGCTAGCAGTGTTTTCAGGAACATGTCTACCTTACCACTTAGCAAAGAAAAGTGAAGTGTGGACCTCGGTAGGTGTCTAGGAGAAATCTCTTCAATGGAGCAATAAGGAGTATGGAAGCATTTTCAGTGAGACATTAGAGTATCGCTAGGACCTTGAAGAAGGTCTCTTCGACAAGGCAATGAGAATTGGTGCCAACTGCAAGACCCAGTAAGGTTGACATGAATGGATAGTACAGTCAAAGAGAAAATGATAGGACACATGGCATGACTAGGTTGAGTAAATGGTATTCTACATCCTTGTTGTGGAGTAAGAAGTTGTGATGTGGCAGTGAGACCTGGTAAAGTGAAGTCAACGGAGTTAGTGGATAGTGACGGTTGGTGACATCAAAAGGTGTATACGTGGCATTAGCACACATACCCTGCTGAGATTTCAATGTGGTGCAGGAGCACCTTTGATCAAAAATTTCCAAGCAAGGTTGCTATTGAGCAAGCTCTAGGATTTGAAATGTTTTAGTCTTAATAAGGATCAATAAGGTCTAAGACCAACCTCTTTTGTAAAGATTCATTAGGAAAGGTTCTTAAGTAGTTATATTGAGTCTAGTATGCTAAATAAGGTCCAAAATGACCATTTAGTATGTAATTGGATGAATTGTGTGTCTTAGGTGTCAAAATATGTAAAAGGTTGCAAAGGAAAAATTGCAAATGATGTCAAAAGAAAAAATTGTAAAAATGCAACATATAAGGGAATTTGAAGAGTCGTGGAATTTAAAAAGAGGTTATAGTCACTGGATAGTTAGGAACTGAATTGAAAAGGTATTTAAGGACTCCATAGGCTTGAAAAAGGGTTGGTTGATATTTTGTATTGAATAATACTTATGATAATACAATGTTTTCTACTAAATTCTTGTATTTTTATGAACTTTTTCCCTTCTATATGACCCATACAGTTTGAACATGCTCTGAATTCTTCTGTGTTTCAAGGATTTATGTGTTACCTTCCATTTGGTGCTATTTTGTGTGCATAATTGTGAATTTAAAGAGAGATTTCTCTGGTTTCTTGAAGCAGCCCTGTTTTCTCATAATTAAGGGTTTGGATAGGAGTAAAATGGGGTAACAGTCATTCCACCTATTTTTTGCCTCTATTTCTTAGTGGAATGACTCACTTGATGGTAGGATAGTTGTTTTCAATGTGTTGGGAGGAAGGGAGTTGGTATTGTATGGTTTGGGTGAAGCCCTAGGGTCAAAGTGTGCATGTTTTCATATGAAAAGAGGATGCTAATGAAGGGTTTTGTATAAATAGTGAAAGAGTTTCCCATGTGTTGGTCTTATGAGTTTGTGTAGATTATTTGGAGATTGTTGGATGCAATTTTGAGTCACTATAAACCTGGGATGTGTGAGATTCAATAAACCCTTGTGTTTTGTGTGTGAAAGGAGGGTTTCTTGGTACAACGTATTAGAAGGCCTAAATCTATAGGTAGGTGGGAGATTCTATGGTTTTGAGTCACAATTCATGACTGACAAGGGTTTGTAGGTGTTTTTCAAGTGTCTGAAAGGGAATTCCTTTGTAAAGTAGGGCTAATTTACTAGCCTTAGAGTAGGGCAGCTTATTGGTTCATGGTGTTGGGTCAAAGAAACCCTATGAAATCTTTTGGTATGTTGGTTAAGAGTCTATGTTGAGTCTTTTTGGAGTTTGATAGGCCACTATACAGCCTTCTCTAAAAGATACCTCCATTGGTTGGATATTGAGGGCTATAAGCCATAAGAAGAGGGATTGAGTCAAGTTGATGGATTTGTGTTGTAAGGAGTTGCTTTTAGGTTGAGTTTGATCATTTTCAAGTTGAAGAGTCTTTGGTCCACCTTGTTTTGCATCAAGTGGTATCATATCCCAGCTATTCGATCCCTTGTTGGTGTTTTGGTTGGTTTTTGTAGGTTGGAAGGTGAAGAGGTCCGACTATCAAGATGCCTCCTAAAGGAAGCCTAGTTGTAAGAAAGATGGATGAGAAAGCTAGACAAATAGAAGCCTTGAGAAGAGAGATGTTTGCATTGAAATCAAAGACTGGAGTAGATATGGATGAAAGTGATAGTGTAGAAGATGAGACTTCCAGTGAAGAAGACGAGATGGATCCAGATGATGTAAGGATGTTGAAGCTTTTGTAGGGTGTGAAGAAAGATGGACATAGAAAAATGGATGTTCCCATGTATGGGGGAAAACTAGATGGAGAAGAGCTCCTGGATTGGATTGGGGCTTTAGAGAACTATTTTTATAGTGAGGAGATTGATGAAGAACACAAAGTTAAGAAGGCCAAAACCAAATTGAAAGGACATGCCTTATTGTGGTGGAACTTTATGCAAGATGAAAGGGAGAGAAAAGGAAAGAACAAGATCATTTCTTGGGAGAGAATGAAGGAAAAACTGAAAGGTAGGTTCCTTCCTTGTGATTATAATGTTCAGTTACTTAAAAGGTTACAAAATATTAGGAAAAAAGAACAAGATGTGCAAACATATACTGAAGAATTCTATAGGCTAAGTATAAGAACTAAGCATGAGGAGGGTGAGGAAGAAAGAGTAGCTAGATATCTCAATGGCCTAAGACATAACATTCAAGATGAAATTAGTTTCTTGGCACCAAAATATGTGGAACAATGTTTTCAAATGGAAATTAGAGTAGAAGAAAAACTCAAGAGAAGACAAGAGAAGGAAACAAGAGGAAGAGGAAGTACATCTAGGGGTAGAGGTACAACTTCAACACCAAGGCAGACTAAAGAAGACCTTGAAGATGTTGATAATAATAAAGAGCAAGTTCTTGAATCAAGAGGGGGATGGAGAGGTGGCAAAACAAGCTTTATGCAAAGGAGATATTTCAATGAGTTTTTAGGAAGATGTTACAAATGTGGTGAGTTTGGTCATGTTTCCTTCAAGTGCCCTGAGAAGAGTGGAACCACATCAAGTGGAGGGGAAAGGAAAATCTGAAAGGAGAGCCCAAATTGCTTATGAGGATGAAGCTGAAAGCTCAAGTTCAAATACTCTTCGTGCTACTCCTGAAGTTGGAGAGATGTTGATGATGAAAAGAAAAACTTTGAAGACATCCATGGAGAAAGAACAAAGTCATAGAAAATCCTTTTTCAGGACTGCTTGTAGATGCAAAGATAAGGTATGTAGAGTAATTGTGGATTATGGATGTACTAGCAATATGGTCTCTAGTGATATGGTTGAAAAAATGCATTTGGAAAGGGTACCTAAACAAAAACCATACAAAGTGTCTTGGGTCAATGAAAAATAAACCATGTTGGTGAATGAACAAGCCATTGTTGAGTTTCAAATTGGTACATATAAAGATAAGGTTGTGTGTGACATCCTACCTATGAGTTGTTGCCACATTTTTCTTGGGAGACCCTAGCAATTTGACGGTCTATAGTATATCATGGAAGAGAAAATGCATATCACATTGAAAAGGATGGGAAGAGGTTTCTTCTAACTCAATTAGTTGTAGAGGCAAGTGAGCAATGTGAGGTCATAATGATGGGAAGAAAATTATATGTGAATAGGGAAGAAAGTGAGAGCATGAAGTTAGCATCCCAATCATAGTTTGACACTATTAGGACAGTAAATAAGAAGGGTAAAGGCAATGTGCAGACAAAGATGAAGGGGAATGATTTTGTGTGGAAAAGGAAAGAATGTGGAATGATGCTTCAGATTAGTACAAAGCAGCATGAGAGTGAAAATCCTTTGGAGAGGTAGGAAATCAGTGATGGAGTATTGATTGGGACAATTATCTATCATGTAGCAGCAGACAAAGGGGTGAGAAAACCATTGAAGGTTGGTAATGCAGAGAATGGTGATGTAGTGAGTAAGAAGACAGGGGTTTGTAAAGTTGAAGGGATAGTAAATAAAGTGTGTGCAGATCTAACAGAGATTGCAAAAGGTAGTGGTACAGTGGACAGTGCAAAGGATGGAGGCAAATAGAACATGGGGCAGAAGAATATACAAGAGGTAAAAGGAACAAAATAAAAACACCCCACAATACCATCTGATGGGGTGAAGCCTGATTCGAGAGAAGGAAAGGCCAATAATAATGAGGACATTGAGAGACTAAAGGAAGAAGAACCTGTAAAAAGAAAGTGTCAAGGGCAGAGCAATGAAGGATGCAAAGGAGGACAGTCTACTACCATCTTTCCAAGGGACTTGGAAAATTTTCATGTTGGGGTGTATGGTGCAGGAGCGCCTTTGATTAACAATGTCCAAGCAAGGTTGCTATTGAGAAAGCTCTAGGATTTGAAATGTTTTAGTCTTAATAAGGATTAATAAGGTCAATAAGACGAACTTCTTTTGTAGAGTCATTAGGAAAGGTTCTTAAGTAGTTATATTGAGTCTAGTATGTAATTGGATGAATTGTGTGTCTTAGGTGTCAAAATATGTAAAAGGTTGCAAAGGAAAATTTGCAAATGATGTCAAAAGTAGAAATTATAAAAATGAAACATATAAGGGAATTTGAAGAGTCTTGGAATATAAAAAGAGGTTATAGTTGTTGGACAATTGGGAACTTAATTGAAAAGGTATTTAAAGACTCAATAGGCTCGAACAAGGGTTGGTTGATATTTTGTATTGAAGAATACTTCTGATAATACAACATTTTCTACTAAATTCTTATATTTTTCTGAACTTTTTCCCTTATGTATGGCCTGTACAGTTTGAACATGCTCTGAATTCTTCTGTTTTTCAAGGATTTATGTGTTACCTTCCATTTGGTGCTATTTTGTGTGCATAATTGTGAATTTAAAGAGAGATTTCTCTGGTTTCTTGAAGCAGCCCTATTTTCTCATAATTAAGGGTTTTGATAGGAGTAAAATGAGGTAACAGTCATTCCACCTATTTTTTGCCTCTATTTCTTAGTGGAATGACTCACTTGATGGTAGGATAGTTGTTTTCAATGTGTTGGGAGGAAGGGAGTTGGTATTGTATGGTTTGGGTGAAGCCCTAGGGTCAAAGTGTGCATGTTTTCATATGAAAAGAGGATGCTAATGAAGGGTTTTGTATAAATAGTGAAAGAGTTTCCCATGTGTTGGTCTTATGAGTTTGTGTAGACTATTTGGAGATTGTTGGATGCAATTTTGAGTCACTATAAACCTGGGATGTGTGAGATTCAATAAACCCTTGTGTTTTGTGTGTGAAAGGAGGGTTTCTTGGTACAACGTATTAGAAGGCCTAAATCTATAGGTAGGTGGGAGATTCTATGGTTTTGAGTCATAATTCATGACTTTCAAGTTTTTGTAGGTGTTTTTCAAGTGTCTGAAAGGGACTTCCTTTGTAAATTAGGGCTAATTGACTAGCCTTAGAGTAGGGCAGCTTATTGGTTCATGGTGTTGGGTCAAAGAAACCCTATGAGATCTTTTGGTATGTTGGTTAAGAGTCTGTGGTGAGTCTTTGTGGAGTTTGATAGGCCACTATACGAAATTCTCTAAAAGATACCTCCATTGGTTGGATATTGAGGGCTACAAGCCATAAGAAGAGGGATTGAGTCAAGTTGATGGATTTGTGTTGTAAGGAGTTGTTTTTAGGTTGAGTTTGATCATTTTCAAGTTGAAGAGAATATTTGGTCCACCTTATTTTGCATCACAATGGCGCCCGCGGGGTTAGCGGGAAATTATGTACATTATCCCTTGTTGATTGGACGGTGTTTTTTGAAGAGTTTGACGGGACCAGATGGTGGAAGATGACGTATTCACAGTGATCAATGGCTACGATCAAGAAGATCCAAGGATGCTTGTCAATTCCACTGGGTTTTTGGTGGATCCCTACTAAGTCCCATGGGGTTAGCATAGAGTGGTGGAGATTAATCCATGGTGGATGGATATTGACTGTTGATGAAGATGGTGGGACCCGACAGGAAGAAGCGAAGGTGATGATAGTGGATGATGGCGTAGGCCAATAGGTGGTGAAGAGCGATTGCTCGACAGAACAACTCACATTGTTGTTGTGAGTTGTGTGGCAGTGATGTGGATGACAATGGCAACAACCAACAAACCCCACAAGGTTTGTGTGGGCCCATTTTCAAGCTCGCGGGATTAGTGGATTTTGGATGTGTCTTAGTGGACCCCACGTATGGCAAGCAAAGTATGAAGGAGATCGACGGTGCAAATTGTTTGATGAATGATCCAACGGTGATCATTAGTCACTAGAGATAAATGAAGATAGATTAAAGACTCTTTAATATGATGGTCTAGAGTTAGAGGCGAGTGATGCGTTATGAGGATGTGATGGATGGCATAGATCATGAGGTGAAGATCTAACATCGCAGATTTAATCTTGGTTCCCTAAGTGAGAATAAGATACACCTAAGTAAAGCGCCAATCATGAGTTGAAGATCAATGATGCACATTTAAAGAATATGATCTAACAATCATGTTTTAAAGGTTCCAAGATGAACAGAGAGCCAAAGGATCATGGCACGAAGATAAGTGATCAATGGCCCAGATTTGAATGAAGAGATCATAATGGCTAACTCCATGTGAAAAAGGGTTTCAACTGGTAACCAACACAAGAGAAGGAATTAATTGGTACAATTGCACCCAATGACCAATGTAAATGAAGATTTGATCTTCAAGGCGGTGGAATAGACTGTAGATAAGATTGGATGAAATCTGATCATATGGACAACAGAACACATTTAATGCAGATATGATCCTCTGGTTTTGTAGGAAGTTATTCTTAGAAAACTCTCTGAGACATAATTTAATGTTGTGAGGCTCAATGCATAGGTATGGTGTAGAGAAAGATGTGGTAAACCCTAACAAGTGATTGAGATCAAATTAGATTGGATGAATAGAAGAATGCATTGAATGCATAATCAAATTTTAGGGTTTGATAGAGAGAATGAGAAAAATTCTCTATAACTAAATTAAATGTGGAATCGGCTCGATGCAGAGGTAGAGTGGAAATGAATATATCTAATAGACCCTATCAGATGATTTAATGATGATTTGGATAGTGGTGTGTGGCTTGAGGCAAAGGTAGCTTGCTGTTGAAGTTTACAAGCTAAGAAAACCCTAAAAGAAGATTTTTTTGAGAAGATTTGGATGGTTGAGAGAATATCGAGGTAGAGATTGTAGGTCGGTAATCAAATATTTTCAAAGAGAGAAGTATGTATGATGGATGTGAATTGATAAAATAGCCTGCAGTTGTATTGTGTATTGAATAGAGTTACATCTTGTCGAGTATGTTACAGAGATAGGAAGAGTGAAGTGATGTAGTAAGTCTGTAAGAAAGAGAGTAGCAGAGTAGACAGAGAATGCACATGCAAGGAAGTCCTAGACTATAACACAAAACATCCTCTAGGTGTTGGCATTCATGGTGAAGAGGTATAGTGCAACAAGATAGAATAGTGATTATTCTATGCGCATAAGAGAGTGCAGAGCCGAGGTGTGTTGCTGAAAGTGTAGCTTCAGTAGTAGTAGTGTAAGTTGTAGAGTGTGCAATAATTCATTGAATGAAATGGTTCATTTTTAGGTTGAGTAGAACCAATCTATGCATATATGAATTTTTAATCTTTCAAAGGTTGTAGCCTCATTGTACTGGATTGTAGCTCAATTTAGGGGATTGTAGTATCCTTGGAGTTGTAGCTCCTAAACCAAGGTGTTGTATCATCCTTAGGTTGTAGCCCTAAATATTGTAACAGAGAGTTCATTTGTGATGCTGGATTTGAGTAGTATCCTCAAGCAGCCTTTTGTCACCGTGGTTTTTCCCATCTTGGGTTTTCCATGTATAGCTAGTGTTGTGGGAATTTGTGTTGGTTGCATGTTTATAATGCATCTTTTAGTTTTCAATCTACATAGTAAGAGTTAGAGTAGGAAATATGCACAAAGTATTTGGAGCTAAGGAAGTAATTTGCATTAATTTTTTGAGAGCCAAAGTTTTAGTATCTACTGATTCACCCCCCTCTCAGTAGATCATTGTGTACCAACAGTTTTCCTATATTTGAAGATTATGAAAGATATAAGAAGATTATACACTACTGATGCAGGAGCATCCAGTGGTGTGAGGGCAATCTTGCATCACCCAAAAAGATGATTTCCATTTATGTTCTTGTTGTTTGCTTTTTGTATATGTTTTTGCATTTTTGGATACCCTTTTCATCGAATAAGAGTTTCCAACTTTCATAATTGCTTTTTTTCTTTTTCTGCTCAACTGCTATTTTTAGCAGGTGTCAATTTTAAGGCATGAGAAGACAAAAATTTATGGGAAGGTTCTTGATGGAAAAATAAGCACTTTGGTGAAAGAATCAGGTCAAGATCATTCATGGTTTGAAAGTTATTCAAGTTCCAGTTTCTGCATTTTTCCCTAAAAAACCTTCCGAGTCCAGTTTGAGGCACTAAACGGTTCAAAAAACGGAGTCCTAGATCAAAAGTTATGGCTTTCGGAAGTTGGCCAATTTTTGAAAAATTGCCAATTTTTGAATTAGGACTTAGTTTTTGAATTTCAAATTGTAACTTTTGGTGCCAAATCGCCAAAATATTATCTCAAATGTTGTTTTTGGTTCCAAACCGAATGGGGTCTATTTATGGGCTAGTTTCTGATTTTTGAGTAACTTTTTGGGGAAAAGAGTTCACATGCTGTGAAAGGGGAATCTGGGTAATTTTCTGTAAGTCTGTAATTTGCATGTAATATAGAGCTCGGGGATTTGAGATCTTCTACATTTAAGAGTTCCATATTTTTGAATAAGATATTATTCTCTATTTTGTGAGTGTTATTTTGTGTCTCAGGTCTGCTCCCTCGTCAACTACTCACATTTGGTTGTGAAAAAAATGTAAAACTAGTTAAATATCAAGAGAGACCAACTAATAAAGAGTTATGAACACTTTTCATGGAAGAACATGAGACAATTATAGATGCATTACAAAAAAGAGAGGATGCAAAATCATTTAAATATAGGTAACTATACAATTGTATATATTTAATTGATATTTAATATATAGTTAATTAGTTTATCGTCATTCCCTAAAAAGTTTAGAAGTGATTGCCTTAAGTCATCTCCTAATTATATTTAATCATTTTTGTTTTAGGTAGATCCCACAACCAAATGGTATTGGTGACCACTACTTGTGCATTCAACTCATGACAAAATAGTAGAAAAATTTTCCTATGGTAGATATCACTTGAATTTAAGGAATTTCTAAGATCCATTTTTCTAAATTTATCTATTGTAATTTTCTTCCATGACTTGGAGTTATGACTTGTGTATATATAGTTAATTTACTTATATTCATTATTTTGCAAGTCCCCTACAAGTAGATCCACCATGATTGTCACTACAAGTTTTCATCATACAAAAAAGAAAGTATGGAGATGGTACAATGGAATAAATAAATAAAGATAAGTATATAGTTGTTAATTGATAGTTGATATATAGTTAATTAATTTATTGTCGTTCCTTAAATTTTTATATGTGATTTCCTTAAGTCATCTCCTAATTATAGTTAATCATTTTTGTTTCAGGTCTCCCACAAGTAGATGTCATTAGTGACCTCTACTTGTGCATTCAACTCATGAAAAAATAGTAGATAATTTTCCCTATGGTAGGCATCACTTGAATGTAAGGAATTTCTAAGATCCAATTTTCTAACTTTATCTATTGTAATTTTCTCACATGACTTGGAGTTATGACTTGTGTATATATAGTTAATTTACATGTACATTATTTTTATAGGTCCCCTGCAAGTAGATCCACCATGATTGTCACTACAAGTTTTCATCATACAAATGCTAGATCAATTGTGTAGTCTTGAATTAAATGTGGACCCATTAGCTAATTGTGTGTGTGTGTGTTTCATCATGTTATAGTTGTATTACATAAATTTTTTGTGTCTTCAATATATTCTTTCATTCTTATTTTACCTTTCATATTATTTTTTTTAACTTATAAAATGTGTCTTTGACATATTCTTTCATTATTATCTCACCTTCTATATTTCTCCTTTTATCTTATATATTGTCTTCAATATATTCTTTCATTCTCATTTCACCTTCTATATTATTCTTTTTATCTTATGTAGTTGAACATCATATTACAAAAGCTATCCAATAACTAGTTTTAAAAAATGGTAGAATTTTACTAAAACTATGTGACCTTGGTGTGACTGATATTTCTTTTGTTAATTGCATTAGAGTTGAGATCAACTAAGTAAACCAAGGATTATGAGGGTATAATATAGTATAATATTATATGTGGTCTTTAAAACGCATAGCTTCACAACCTTGCTAAGACTAACATAGCATGAATGACATTTCCTTTTATTGATTTGTGAATTTTTTTGTAGAAGATTTGGAAATAAAATTTATAAATATCCTAACCCATTAGGTTCATGATTCCTAACCCCTACTACCTATCATATCACATTAATTAATTATCTCCCCTTAATTCATCCTCTTACATCCCCTTAAGTTATCCTATTAGCTCGCCTTAAGCCATCCTCTTAAATGCTCCCTTAATTCATCCTCTTAGCTCCCCTTAAGCCTTCCTCTTAGCTCCCCTTAAGTCATCTCCTAATTATAGCTAATTCTCTCACATGAATTAGAGTTCAGGCTCATGTATCTCCCCTTAATCCATCTTCTTATGTTTCCTTAATTCATCTCCTAATTATAGAATTGATTTTTTCACCTTCTATATTATTCCTTTATCTTATAAATTATGTCTTTTATATATTCTTTCATTCTCATTTCACTTTCTATATTATTCCTTTTTATCTTATAAGTTGTCTTTTATATATTCTTTCATTCTCATTTCAACTTCTATATTATTACTTTTATCTTATAAGGTGTGTCTTTTATATTTTATTTCATTCTCATTTCACCTTTTATATTATTCCTTTTATCTTAGTTAGTTGAACATCATATCAAACAAAAGCTATCCAATAACTAGTTTTTAAAAACTTGGGTTGTATTATACTAAACCTATGTAACCTTGGTGTGTTGTCAATATTTTCTTTGTTAATTGCATTAGAGTTGGGTTCAACTAGGTGACACAAGGATTATGGAATGTAAGTCTATGTAACAAATTTGGAAGCAACTTGATACCAAGTTAGGATACATTTGGGACTATTGATTACATCTTGTTTCACCAATAACTCATTCCCTTATGATAAAAAAGACATGGATCACCTCTAGAATTATTATCTTGACACCCTTTATCTCACTTAGAAACTTGATCCTAATAGCAATAAATTCCACCAAAACTATTTACCATACCCTTTACTCAGCATGATAAGTTTAGGTGTTTATAATGAATTGAGAACTAGGTGAAATTCTTTAGTGATGTTTCCCTCTAATATGTTAAGAAAAAAATTTAGACACTTGGAAATATGTCTACCGTTTAAACATTCACATTCTATATAATCTTATTTTTTGTGAGTAAATAATTTGATTCTCAAATTATAATTCACTTGCACAAAGTTTGGTTGAGTAATACTAATTGTTATTTTTTGGCTCAATTTATGTCTTTTTTGCCATGAGATCCCCTTAGGATCTATTTGTATGTTATTTACTCTATTTTAGGTTATTAAATGGTCTTCTTATTTTAAATACTTAGGAGCAATGCCTCCAGCATTAGATATCTTATTTTAAATATTATATTTGTATAATCATTTATCAAGAGCTATTTTATACTCACTACTTTTTTATATAATTATAGTTTAAATCCTTTTATTCAAAAAAACTCTTCTAAGAAATGTAAATTGTGTCTCCAGATTCTTGAATAATTGTTGCAAATATCTTTTGGTTACGCTATTAAAATTTATTAAAATGAAATTATAGTTTAAATTAAAGTATCAAGTCATTTAACAATGGCATCTAAATATTAAAAAAATAGGAATGAATTTATAGCTTATTTCCTAGACATATACGTTTTAATATATTATTTATTATGAAAATTAAATTAAAATTTTAAAAAACTAGCCCGAACGGGTAGTAGAGTTGGCTTGGGCAGTGGGTTTGCTCCCCATTGGTCTCGGGTTTGACTCTATGCTCGGGTTTAAGAGGTGGGACTTCTTGTGGGCAGGGGATCTCACCCATAGGGGATTTGTCTCACCCTAGCTCACCTCGGGTATCCAAGGTAAGGGTTGTTGGGCCATTGGGTTGGGTCATGGGGACACCCCTGTAGTATCAAAAAAAAAGAATTACAAGAAACTCACATTACTAGCTAAAATAAGTGCTCTTATCTTCATATCTTGTCTTAATTATCCAAATAAATTTTATGCCTATTCTCAAAAATTATTTATGGTAAAAATTAAAAAACAAATGTTAAAATATTAATTAGAAAGGAAATCAAACATGTTTTGATAATCACTCCATGTAGTTCCTTTTTGATATATAATACAAATAATTATGCAATCTAAATTTAAGAATTTTCCATGGCGAAAATGCGAATTCGGCAGAGCATACATTGCGGAGGGATTGGAAGAAGGGAGAATTTGAAGGTGATGCCCAAAGTCACTATGTTTGTCACTGTGTGTGTAGAGAAAGACACAATGGAGCTGAGGTGCTCAACGATCATGTTGGGGGTTGTTTACACAAGATCGGGTATAACCTAGGAAAAACCTTAGAAATGTGCCTTAATGACAGTGAATCTATCTTTCACATCATAATTAAGGTGACATCCATAAAGAATATCCCCTGCAAGATTCAATTGATAACAACTATTGGGGAGTGGACCCAAGATCTGGAGATCGAAGATGCCAAAGCCTTTTGTTTGAGATGTGGCATGTGGAATCATTTCAAGGATGTGTGTTCATGCCCTCCAAATTCAAAGTGGGTCCCTAAGAATAAAATGAAGGCTAGACTAGAAGAGGGAGAGTTCATTGGTTCCTTAGCTTTGAGGTGTTTTGGCTCTGAGTTGGTTTCAATAGAGGACATTGACAAGGTCAAGAATGGGGGACTAGGGAAAACTCGGGTGCAGTACAAGTGGGTCACTCTGAGGAACCCTCCCTTGGTGCCATCTGAACATTGGAAAGCACAAACTTGGCTTGAGGTGACGACAACCCTCCTTTGGGAGAAACCTTATATGTGCTCATGGAACCCATGAGTGTGAACCTAGTATGGGTGAAAAGTGCATGGATGATTTAGGTTTGGAAAAAGAGTACTCGATCAACAGGGTGGGGGGGTTGAGGTGTTTGGCTCTAAGTTGGTTCCAACAAAGGACATTAACAAGATCAACAATGGGGGGACTAGGGAGAAATTAGGTGCAGTATAGGTGGATCACTCTAAGGAACCCTCCCTTGATGCCATCTAAATGTTGGAAAGCACATACTTGGTCTGAGGTGACAACAACCCTCCTTTGGGAGAAACCTTAGATGTGCTCATGGAACCCATAAGTGTGTGGCCTGGTTTGGGTGAATAGTGCAGGGATGATTTGGGTTTGGAAGAAGTACTCGGAGGAAGATGAGATTGGAATTGTCAACCCTAGATGTATTAGCCAATCTTCCTCCAAAGCTCTGAATTTCAACATCAAGGTGGTAAAGAAGAAAGGAAGATGAACAAACAAAAGAGGTAGGAGGAAGTGATGGAGAAATGACTCCAATATTAAGGAGTATATGTTGGGATCCAATGGTGGAAACCCCTCCCTTGGAGAGCAATGAAGATCATAACATGGAATGTTAGGGGCTTAGGTGCCCCTAAAAAATGGCGTATGACCAAGTGTCATTTTGGAAAATATGTTGGTTGACAATGTGTTGCTACAAGAAACAAAGATATTAGAGGATGAAGGCTAATGTTTTCTCAACTATTGATGGTGTTGGGAGGACTCATTTCAAAGATTGATTAGTTATATTGGGGGGCTTGCCATAATTTGGAAGCACAAAATATGTAAGGTTACAATGATAGAAAAGGATCAAAATCAGATTTTGGGTGAAGTGAAAGATCACTACTCCAATTTGTCATTTTTCATTATCAATGTTTATGGGCTGGTTCGAACAGAGGAAAAGAGGCATGTGTAGGATTCCCTTTGCACGAGGATTGTGGATTTACAAAGGGGAAAGCTAATCGTTGGAGGTGAATTCAATGCCATATTGGATCTAAATGGGAAAAGTGTGGCTTGAGGATCAAAAACCAGGTGATAGGCATGTGCAAGAACTTGGGTCCACAAAATGCTCAAAAAGTGGAAGTGTTTTTCCCGATTTCAAAATTTGTCAGAGTTGGACTGAAAACTTGAAGCACTTACACATTGAATCTTTAAAAATCCAATAATATGAAATTTAGTATTTTGAGTCTAGTTTCCAAATATGTAATTTATTCTAATACTCAGATGATACAAATTATTTTTTAATAGGTGTGTATATAAACCACTTTTTAAAAGTTACTTTTTTTAAGACCATACCATGCACGTGTACGAACACCATAATTTGACCTAAATAAAATAATTTTTATAATTCCTTTTGGGGAAAGATGTGTAACAAACTAAAGATTGATGAGGATATTTTTAAATTTTTTTGATTTTTTTATTAATTTTTTATTGGACCTAATTGCTGTTTTTGAAAACCAATGTGTATGGTCACCATAATTTGACCTAAGCTAATCATTTTTTAAGTTTTTTATTTTCATTTTGTAGATATTTTTTTTAAAGAAGGGTAAACACTTTTGACTTGGAGCTATGAACAGGTGAGGTCACAAATGAGGGACCTCATCCCCAACATAAACACTCAACAAATACACCTCAATGGGGTTTGAACCTTGATGGAAAGAACAACAATACAATGTAACCATCACACCATGCCACTATTGGCTTCATTGTGTAGAGAATTTTTTGTAGATTGATGTCATAATTTTTTACAAAAAAAATTAACATATTAAAAGTTATTAAAAAAACTAGAAAAGTCTGGCATTTCAAGTTTATAGACTAGTTTGCTTAGAAATTAATTAAAAAATAGAAATCATAATCCAATCATAAAAAATTATCCTGATATATAATGGGCTCAAATTTCATAAACCAATTATAAAAAAACCCTTGTCAGCTATATTGCCAAAGTTAGTTATTTCTCTTGAAATTGCCTTAGTCTTTTAGTTGTAGGTCCAAGGCTAAGGGTTGGGTTACCAATCCTTTCCTGAGCTTAAAACCAAATCAAAAAGTGAGTTGGGATTTCAATTTTTTTAGAATGGGTACGTGCTTTAAAATGGGTACTCGTTCTATTTTTAGAATAGGTACCCATTTTAAAATGAGATCCTAATCTAAGGCTCAAGAACTTTTTCCTAAATGGGTACCCATTCCTTTCGATATTTTTTTGGCCAAAAATTCCCCTCTTCGTGGACCCAACTTCTTGCACTTACCCTGATGAGATACTTTACAGGCTTCGTGGAGAGGGTTGACTTGTGTGATATCTTTCCAAAGAATGAATGCTACACTTGGATGAATAGGTGAGCCAACTTTATGAACATTGCAAAACATTAGGATCACTTCTTGCATTCCCAAAATTGGATCTCAAAATGAACAAATATGGATTCAAAAATATTACCAATTTTAGTATCTGATCACTACCCAGTTGTCTTAGAAATTAGAGCAAAGGTGGGGCCATTGAAAGACTTTCAAATTCAAATAGATGCGGTTAAGGGACAAAAACCTAATTGGTCTAACTAAGAAATGGTGGGGATATTGTATAAATTTCAAGGAGATGAAGAGCTTCATCTTCTACAACAAGCTACATCATATAAAGAACAAGATGAAAGATTGGAACATAAACCACTTCAAAGATATTTTTGAGGAAAAAGAGAGGATAGAAAAGGAGTTGGAGGATCTCAATGAGAAAATCATCTAGTTTAGTATATTCTAGGTGGATTTTGAGGAAGAAAAGAAACTATCACTAGAGTACTCTTAAATCCTATCAAGGGAATAATTAGTCTAGAAATCCAAAGGTAGGGAATCCTGGTTAGAAGAGGGAGACCTAAATACCAATTTTTTCATAATTTTTCAAAGCAAAAAGATATTGTAATAGGATTAAGGAGATCGGGGATGCATTTGGTAGACTGTTGTGCACTAAGGAAGAAGTAGATTGTGAGGATATTCAACATTTTAATAACCTTTCAGGGCCTCAAAGGGGGCGACCGATACAAGGTCAAGTAATGAGATTCTGGAATGCATTCCCAGGTGCATCTCTAAGGAATATCATAAACCACTTCAAAGATACTTTTAAGGAAAAAGAGAGGATAGAAAAGGAGCTGGAGGATCTCAATGAGAAAATCATCTAGTTTGGTATATTCCAGGTGGATTTTGAGGAAGAAAATGAACTATAACTGGAGTACTCTAAAATCCTATCAAGGGAAGAATTATTCTAGAAAGCCAAAGCTAGGGAATCCTGATTAGAAGAGGGAGTCCTAAATACCATTTTTTCATAATTCTCTCAAAACAAAGAGATATTGGAACATGATTAAGGAGACCAGGGATGAGTTTGGTAGATTATTGTGCACTAAGGAAGAGGTTGAGTGTGAGGTTATTCAATATTTTAAGAATCTTTTGGCCTCAGAGGGGGCAACTGATACAAGGTCAGGTGATGAGCTTTAGAAATGCATTCTTAGGTCTATCTCTAACGAATATAACAAAATAATGTTAAAACCTTTCTCAGAGCAAGAAATAAAAATGGCCACTTTCCAACTCCACCTAGATAAATCCCTAGGCTCAAATGTCTTCCCTACCCTTTTTATCAAAAGCGTTGGCACTTTGTGGGGTGGGATATTTGGGAAATCGTGGAGGACTTCATATCAAAGAGGAAGTTTGTCAAATAAATTAACAATGCCATCATCGCCCTCATCCCTAAATTGGAGGTTTGTTCCTCATTCAAAGACTACAGACCAATCTCACTTTGTAACACATTCTACAAGATAATTTCAAAAGTGATCGCTAATAGACTAAATAAATTTTTACCATAGATTATTTTGAAGGAACAAAGTGGGTTTACTCCTGGAAAAGAGATCACAAATAGTATAGTGGTGGCCAACAAAGTGATATACTTAATAGGGTGTTCCAAATAAAAGTGTATAATGACCAAAGTGGACATTAGCAAGGCCTACGATAGGGTGTGTTGACATCTATTACTCAAGATCATGAAGAAAATGGGGATCTCAATTGAATGGTTGGAAGGGATATGTGACTGGTTATCTATTGTTTGGTTCTCAGTGGTAGTCAATGGCTCTTTGTGCAAATTTATTTAAAGCCTCAGACAAGGTGACCCAATTTCACCTTTTATATTCATAATAATGGTCAAGGAACTTGGGTGAACAATCATTTCAAGGCAATAGTTAGGAGGGTGGAACAAGGTCAAGGTAGTAAGAAATGCAAGAGCCATAACACATGCAATTCACCAATGACATGGTCCTACTAGGGGAATCCAATTTGAGGGAGGCACTAGAAATAAAAAGAGTCTTGGACAAGTACAAGAGAATCTCAAGCTAACTCTTGAACAAAGAAAAACAAGAATATTCCTCTTTAATACCTTCAAGATTCTAAAAGATGTGAAAATGCCTAGATGACAAGATTGCATTAGGAACTCAAAGCGAATTTGTAGAATAATGACTGCATGCATCAAGGTGCATGTATGCTAAAGTATGTAAGAAAAATTGCAGTGCAGAAAATAAAGAAAAACAATAAGCACAACTTTAACACAGTATTTACATGGAAAAACTGGTAAAATTATACCAGGAAAAAACCATGGGCAAAGATCTTTCGTATTTATTTCTCAAAAATTTTGCAATTACAACAATCTTTTGAAAAGTTATAAAAAACATGACTTCACTTCAACATAGTATAATAAATCTGAGTTGTAGAGTCCTAGTTGAACACAACTATCAAAAAATGGTAAGTATGACTCATACAACTATATGTCGAACATTTGGAAAAATGGCCAAAAATAGAGTAAAAAACGGCCAAATGTTTTTTGGCTTCATTAGAAATAGCTTTGACAGGTAGGGGGGCTACGACAACCCCCTAGGACCCACCATCACTTCAACCTTCAGTTAAATAGTAGATAGTAGGTCGTAAGCTGCATCGGGTGCATACCATAAAATTGACTAACCGTCACTACTGGAATAACAATAAAATTGACTTCATATTCCAACAAAGTATGCAAGAGAATGCTAGAATATGCAAGAGTATATATGATGCCTTAATTATATAGGCAAGGTGAGGAATAGGATTTGACAATATTATGACAAGTGTCTTAATCCTATCACATGAGACAACTAAGTCATAACAACCTCGGACACAAGCATTGAATATATGCCAACTAGATAAAATAAGTGACAACTAATGCTTAACCAGAAAGATTCCTTCCTAGGACCTAAGTGGACCTAACAATGTAAATAGGACCTAGCTAAGAAAAACACATATTTACAACAACAAAGGCATATTAGTGTCTATAAAATTCTAATATTTAGAAATATGAGTAGAATAATGGAAGATATAAAAAAAATTATTATTTTTGATAACCTTTGTAAATGAATTTCCATAAGAGGAAAATTTCATGTAACACAGGCTAAATATCTCATTTTGGTTAGGGATTGTATTTAAGGAAAAGTCCTATGGACTTTACAACAAAGCCATAAATCATTTACCTTAGCGTTATGGTTAAACATTAGTCACATTTAAAAAAATTTAACTTAATTATATCATATGAACTCTATAAAAATTACTAACAATGCAAATGGTATAATTATATATCATATGTTCTCTATAAAAATTCCTTAGCTACATATAGACTAAGTAGATTTGTTGATACCAATTTTTTTATCATTCCAAAATGATCAAAATTTGGTGTTCTATTATAGGTACATAGGTTGTAAAATTATAGTTCTACATATAATGCTTTGGCATATATAGGTGTATTGAAAGCATACAAGTTCCAATTATAATGGAAAATTGAGTCTCAACTCTATGTCTTAGCTCTACCCATTTGTGTATTCCAAAAATCCATCTTTCCAATTATTAAAATATTTTGTTATTATGGTATCATGATAACTTCTATAGTGTATTTTCAAATCCTTCTACCATAATGTAGGAGAAATAAGGAAACTATTTAAACCAACTTCCATACTTTCTCACCTCTACAAGAGCCTCTAATGTTCACATTTTGGCTCTATTTTCTTCCATCAATCTTACCATCAATATTGAGAAGGCATGATTTAATCTTCTATAGTGAATCAATTATTATTTTTGTTCCAATTAGAGATAAATTTTATATACTAAAATCTATCCTTGATCTAAGCCCATCTTTCCTCTACTTTCTAGCACTAGGAAGGCAATTTTTTTCTCCAAATAATGTACTAAGTGGTCATATAGAAGCTCTTTGTGTCCTTGACTTTGGTCAAATTTTCATGTAAAATATCACTAACCATGTCAAGCTATTGAAGCATGATTTATCCATAGAGAGCTATAGTTAAGCTATAGGGAACAAGGGAAAAAACTAAGATGATAGAAAATGGCCCCTTAAACATTCATTGAGGCTAAGAATAGCCCTAGTCCAAAGTATAAAAAGTATCCTTGGAAAGAATTAAAAGATAATTAGGATGGAGCCTTATCCAATGTACCATTGTGTATCTTGTGTGTGAAGGATATACATAAATATATCCACCCCTTTATTATAGATATGGACCACATTCAATTTTAAAAGGAGTGGTAAACACTCACAAATGTGAATCTTGATACAGGGGTGCAAGAATATATGTACTCCTACTAGAGAATCAACAAGCTAAAGTTGGATGCATAGGAAGAATTTCTAAACTTCTCTAAAGAAAATGTTTGGATAAGGTTCGTGTTGATATTTGTAAATGTAAACTTTATGTATCTAAAGAGACCTTAATAAATTGAAAAAAAAAGGTGATAAAAGTATTCATTGGATTATGGGATAAGGGAAAACTCCCTAATAAGAAGAAGATAAAAATAAACAATATAATTGACTAGATCCTCCTTTCACAAAAGAAAATTGGTGTTCAATGATATCATAAACCATATATTTTAATGTGTAGTAAAGGAAATTATATAAATCTATTATATAGTAGAGAAACAAATTCTATAAACCACTACCATTATGACCATATTGTTGAAGACTTGGGTTGTTGGCAACATGAGCATGATGATGTATAGATGATGTTGATGTATGGTGTGGTGAGATTGTTGAAGATTGATGAGCATGACAGTTTATGGTGTTGTCATTTTTGGCAACTGATTATAGAGATATAGTAGTGTTGGTATGAAGAAGAACAAATGTTTTGCATATTTTCCTAAGTCCCGGTGTATAGTTTTCAGTGTTCAGTGAACTAGTTTTGTGGTTCCCATTGCTTTGCTATGAAAAATATGGCCCCATGGTTTTGAGGTAATTTTTTTACATGTTGAAGGTATCTAGATCCAAAGATTCAAGCTTGTATGTCTTCCACAATCGAAGATAATATTGACAGAGTATCAACTTTGGAAATGACATAGTTGAAGTTACAGAGTGTATGTTGGAATACTTCGCATTCCACTGTGGATAAATATTTTGTTGTGTGGTTTTGAGGAAGTGTTTTGGGGTGTGAATAGTGTGTGTGTACCAAGTGGCAAGTGTTGTGGTGGTCTACATGTCAATTTGTGAGTGAACAAGTTGTTCATTCATTGTTACTTCATCAATTTTGTTATATGGTGTCAACCTAAATATTTTGGGGTCATACGGAGTTGAATTATGTAAGGAGGATATTTATGAGAGTAATTATAGGTCATACTAACCTATTTTAGAGGTGTACACATTTTGGTTTATTCTACAAGGCATGTGTGTTAGTGTTTGGATCCGACAAGTAATGTGGTGCATATTTCATCTAATTAGGTTGAGCTAATTGATGTTTTGGTTGGTTGTGATATATATACAAGGTTGATTCCTTGTGCGAAGATGAGTATGGTGTGATTAATTGTGTGTGAGATCTGGTGTAGATAAAAGTGCAAATTTTAATTGTGGTGAAGTATGAAGTTCATTTTGATAATGAGCCACCCTTTCTTCTATCTCTTTCTATTCTGGGAAATGAGCCCTTTAGGAGTGAGCCACCAATAGTGAGCCATTCTCCTTTTTGGATAGTGATTCCTTGGGAAGTGATTCCACAATTCTATATCAAACATTGTAACCAGTTATAATATATTATGAAATAATCCTCACCATGGTTTTTCCCTTTCAATGGTTTTCCATGTAAATCTAGTGTTCTTGTGTTCCTTGATGTGATGCATGCTTTATATTTTCCTTTCTATTATTGCAAGTTTAATGTGATGCTTTGAATGGATGTTTCTATTGAAAAAGTTAATGATTCAACAATTGGTGTCAAAGCTTGGTTCCTTCAATTTTCTTGATCGTTGAGGTAGATCTTGGAGTTTGAACACATGGTTAGAAGGAAGTATCCTATCCCTCCAGAAGATATTATCCCTAAAGGGTTTATTGAAGAATATTGTGAGGTTGATATGGAAGGAGAACACAAATTAGCTCTTGATGATCTAGATAAAGCAAATTTTGAGAATAGAGTTCTAAAAGAGAATCTTAAGGATGTAGATGAATGTATCAAGAAGTTGAGAGAGAAACTCAAGAAATCTATAGAAAGATTAAAGGAAACAAATGAGCAGCTGAATCAATCAAACAGAAAAATCAATAATTTGAAAGTGAAAGTTAAAGAAGGAAAAAGAGTTGATGACTGCTTGAATGCCAAATTGAAATATAAATTTGTAGAATGTTCAAATCTTGAACAAGAGGTTGTGACTTTGCAATCGGATCTAGAGAAAGCAAAGATTCAAGATGAAAAGTTCAAGAAGAGCTCCACCCTGTTGGACAAAATGATTAAAATTCAGAAGGATTCTAAGGACAAAAAAGGTTTAGGGTTTGAAAAAGGAGAAAGTTCAAAGGAGAATCAAACTTTAGACAATTCTGAAAAGAAGAATGACAAGAAGAACAATGTCAAACAAATCTAGAACCAGAAGAATGAATTCAAAAGACCTATCAGATGGCCTATTGCACAAAGGTATTCATATTTCAATGGTTATTGTTATTCCTGCAATAAATTTGGATATAGAGTTATAGAGTGTAGAAGCAGAATGAATTAGAATGTTCAATCATTTTTTGGTCAATGTTATATATGCAATAGATTTTGTCATAAAAGTGAATGCAAAAATCAAATGATGAGTGGTTGCAATAATGGTATGATGTTTCAATCTTTCAATGGTTACTGTTATACACACAATATATTTGGGCACAAGGCTTTTGAATGCAAATATAAAATGGAAATAAGTAAGCTGGTTTAAAAAGGTGTCACATGTCATAAATGCAATAAACCAAGACACCGCTAAGTTTTGCAGATCTAAGAATGTGAAACCCTTTTTTTCACAAAAGAAGAGTAATATGGTAAAGAAGATTGATCCATTTGAAATAAATATGGAAATGAAAAATATCTAGAAAAAGAAAGAAGAGAGCGAAGTGAAAAGTGAATCTGTGCTAGCCTCTGGTGCAGATGTTTCCTCCAAAAACTAGATAGAGAGCTTTGGCTCAGGTGGAGTTTTAACAAAAAATTCCTCCAGCCCCCACCAAAGATGTGGTGTTGATGCCTTCAACACATTGGTACATGTGTAGATCAACATGGTTGATCTGTTGATAGTATCTTCGATATGAAATTTCTTGTTGTGAAGTTTTGCAGAATGAATGAAGGTGCTTATGATGACATAGTGAGGGTTTGCCAACTTTTTTACCTAACTCTATCAACTACAATTAATGCATTTTTAGGTCATCGAAAAAGTGTTTATATGTGATTTCACATATGATTAAGTCATTTATAATCAAGCAATTGAAGTGAAGAGCAGAGCATTGGATATTTGAAGTAATTTTGAGTTGTGCAAAAACCCTAACAATAAAGAATTCAAAGGTATTTATCATTTCTTGCTTAACCCTAGTTTCAAAAGTGATTCAAGATGTTTACTCCTCAAGTTATTGATGTTTTATAGTGGCCAAGACCTAAATTTAAGAAGCACCCATATAAATCTATGGAGATGTACCCTGAAGGTGCTTTTTCAAGGGTTCCATATAGTGTGATGCATACAGAGGATGTACAGATTTACATTCATAGAAAAATGGAAGAATATGATCACACAAAGATTATAGAATATTAGGTAAATGAATTGACAGGAGATTATTTTGAGCTTAAACTTGAATTTGAGAGTTTAACAAAGAAGAAATTGGATGTCTAGAATAGTTTCCCCAATTTCTATTATGAGGATAAGTGGGTAAAGTACATGTTAAGCCGAATTCATGATAAGTTCATTTGGTTGGATATGTCGCATATAATAAACAACAAAGCTATTAGGGTTGTTTTTCATGTCTCCTTTTTTTCTAAAATGAGTACTTACTAAATATAGCAAGTTTGCATTATCCAGAAATAGTAAGTCGGAGGTATCAAGACAATACTGGAATATAATATTATTTAATATTTATATTGTCCTAGTGTAATTTTTATCTAAAAGACAAATAAATATTAAATATTATGTGGTGCCAACACAGGTGGATCATGATTTTTTGAAAATAGCACGTTAACCTCATGTAGGTGCCTCAAAAAATGCATTTTGAGTTGTCAAAAGATGTCTTGTAAGTGGTATAATATGAAAGGCTAAATTTAGAGGTGTTATAATGCATTTTATGACTTATGTAAGTGCCTAAAATTGGGGAGAAATATTTGGACGTGAATCCAATGTTTGGTAGAAGTTTCCAAATTATCAAGAGTCTATAAATATTGGTCATTTTACGTACAGAAGGATCTTTATGCATTTTACAAGCTTATGCTTTCTTCTTCAAAGGCTAAGAAACCATTGAAGGAATAATCTTCTAGGTTGATCAACCAAAGAGATAGAAAATTGCAAGCAATTTGTTTATGATTCTTCATGGTAATTTCATCTAGAAGTTGCAACAATGTTGAATGTTCAAGTTTTGGGTGTGCATTTTATCAACACAATTGGCATGAGTAGTATAGTTTGGTTTGTTTAGTGCAATTTATTATATCAGTTTGGTTTTGTGTTGTTACCAAAAAATATATGTGCATCTAGAATATTATTCTCATGTACTTTTTGCAACAAAATTCATTTTGGAGTTGTTGTGATTTGGGTTTTAGCAATAGCTTCCAATTTGTAGTTTCTTTTTAGGTTTGGTGCAATAGCTGTGTATTGTTGTTGGCTATTATTACTAGAATAAAATTGATGCAAATTCCATGTTCAAATATGCATTGTAACATTCAATATCAGTTGCTATTGATTCAATATCAATTTGGGGTGATTTAATGTTTTTCCTCTCATACCTGATTTGCTCATTTCTAAGTTTTTGGTAGAAATAAAATTTTCTAATTTAAAGCTAATATTTTTATGAGTGATATTATAGTGGTATCAGAGTTGTGTTCTTTCCAACCTAAGGGTTTTGAAGATGCAACCCACTAAATCCAATTTCTTTCCTGAAGGTGGTTACTTTACACTCTCTCACTCTTCCAACCCATGGAATAATTGGTTATAGATCTAGCTGCTATGATGGCTTCGTATAGCAATATGGATGAGGGTTTTAGGAATTTAGTCCCCTACAATGATTTCTTAATTCATATGCAAAGTATGATAGCATTGAAAGGTTATAATTACACCCAAGTTCAAGTGAGAAAATTCAAAAGGAGGAGATCAAGGATCATGAAGTAAAAGAAATTTCTCTACAAAATGATGAAGAATCAGAGTCAAAGGTTGAAGGTAATGAATTTTTAATTGAAGCATTGAGGTTCCTTGGTGGAAGCAAGTGTCGAACAAATTTTCTTGGCCCAAATGCAATTTTTTTATGTGGTTGGTGGTCCAAAACCGGTGTCTTACTTGGGATAACTTGTGCAAGAGGGGGTTATAGGGTCCCTTGATGTGTGTTTTGTGTTTTAAAAGTGAAGAGAGTGTCTCTCATCTCTTCTTCCAATGTTCATTTTCTAGAAAGCTTTGGCATCTTTGGTGGGATGTATGGAACCAGGCTTGTTGGAATGTCTCTTCTTTGGTGGAGTTCTTTGCCCGGTGGGGGAAGGCCCATATTAAGACTTCTTTTCTTCAAGTTACTTAGGCTCTTGGACCAACTTTTATTATTTGGCATATTTAGCTGGAGAGAATCGCAATATTTTTCAGGATGTGAAGCTAGTTGTCCAAAATTTGTGGTGGAAGATTTTGCATTCTTTGGGTGAAACTATTGCAGCTAAGTGCGACTTGGTTGAGGGTTTCGATCCTGGAGAGGTTGCATGTTGCACTCATCTCAATATTCCTCTTTCAAGGGGGGATACTCGAAGTGCTAATCAAATCATGAGAAATAGATGTTGCCATCCTCTTCAAAAGATAAATAGGGAGGGGCGTTGGTGTCCTCATCCTAAGGGTGTGTTGAAAATCAACAGAGATGGTTCTTCTCATGGAAATCTAGGTCATGCTGGTATTGGAGGTGTTAGATGGACCAGTTCTAGGACTATTGAGTTTATCTTTTATGTTTAAAAGGGTTGGTATACTAACAATGTGATGGAGGCTCTTTCCATTTTATGTGTTGTGGAGCATGGTTGTGCTCTTGGATGGAGAGGGATAATTTGTGAATATGATACCCAGGTGGTAGTAACCTTATTGAAGAGGCAACAATTAGAGGATGTCAGTTGGCATTTGGCTGTTATTATAAAACAAATTCTTAATCTATGTGCTTCCTTGGATTATGTTTCTTTCTGTCATATTCCTTGAGAATGGAATGGGGTTGCAATTTTTTTGGCTAAATGGGATTTTGATCATTTGCAAGGTTTGAATATAGTGGAAAGGGGTCAATTACCCCCATATTTGTCCCAAAAATTGGACCAATTACTGGAGATAGACAAGGATGTTTAATGCCCTTGCTTTGTATTGCTCTTTTTTGTTTTGGATTAATTTTTACCCCTCTTTTAGTTTAATGAATTTTTAATTGAAAAATATATTTCAGTAAATGAAATATCACAACAAAAATGTGTTCCTTTTGATGAATTTAATTCAATATCAGTATTGCATGTTGATTATGAATATAATTCAAAAGTTCTGAATATTGTCAAAGAGGTACCCTTTGAAAATAGTGAAGAGGAAACTCTTTTTGTGCAAAAAGAGAATGTATCTAACATAAAGGATGATGGAAGAGGGTCACTTGTTTAGAGGGAAGATTTAAACAAAAGGAAAAGGGTAATGGAACTTGGAGATCCATTGAGGGAGTTACAAAGCAACATTATGGATGGATTTTCTTTAAAAAGAAACATTTTGGTTAACTTGAGCTCATGGGTTTTGGATCAAGAAAATAAAGCTTTTGAAGATTTCCCAATGAAGTTTATTTTGGAAAATGAGCATAAGAATTCTACTTGCAGCCAAAGGTATGAAAATATTTCAAATTTATCACTTTCTATGTTACCACAAAATTATTTTCATGTTAGATAGCATGCAAAAGAGGGAGATCGATATTTTAATGTTCAAAGTGTTGTTTATACATAAGAATATGAGATCAAGGAAATCTCTTAAGGATTAAAAGGGTTAGAGACACTATTACATTCTCCATATTTTTCATTTGGAATGAAAGGAAGTTTATGAGGATTCATATTGTGTTATTTGTGCTTTCTACCCAGTTAATGAAGGATCAATATTCACATTTTTGGAACACTTGGGTGATCCCACAAAATTGGTTTACAATTTCGTTAAGGAAGGAAAATTTCAAGTTTTTGGGGGTTCGCACAAAGGGGGTGTTTGCTCTAACCCGAAAGGGGTTTGCTCTAACCCCCCTTCGAGTGAACCCCCTTTTTGTGATGTGACCATTTTTTGCACATTTTTTAAAATGAAATCAAAGGAAAAGTCAAGACAAAGGGGGGTTCGCTTGAACCCTCCTTTGAGTGAACCCCCTTCGCTTGAAAGGGTCAAGGGAGGTTCATTTGAAGGGGGTTCAAGTGAACCCCCTTTTATGCCCTTCTCCCCCTCTTCTACCATTTTTTTGCAAAAATTTTCCTTTCGAAGCTCAGGTTGATGATGAAAATGGAGGAAACTTCACAGACCCAACTGGATGATGGTAGTCCTCGAAACGAGCTATCCACTGAATATAATTTTAATATATTTTGGTTTTATTATGTATTTTTTAGTTTAATTAAACATAGTTTTTTCACTGAAAAACAAGCTCTATGTTCCACACATGTGGAAAATAGTAGATTATCAAAAAAAAATCTGAAAAATATGTTTGTGCTAGGTATTGATGTCCTTGATCTAGTAAAAAAAAAATTGAATTTTGTTACATACAAAAAAAATTATGTTGTATAGGGTCCGCCTGTGAATTGTAATTGGTTTGACTTCAAAACTTAATTAAGAAAAAATATTCGATAAAACACTATGGAACCAAATGAACATGCTAGATATTGTAGTTACAATGCTAAATTCGAAAAAAATAGAATTGTATCCTTCATAGAAAAAAAGTTATGTTGTTTACGATGAACATCACTTTTTAAAAATGGTGTATATTGTTAAAAACTATTTTTCGAAGGAGATGGAAAAAGAAATGCAATCCGATTCCAAAAAATTTAAAATATATATATAGAATCTATAGAAAAAATGTCACAAATCACTAGTTTGCATGATCTTCAAATTCCTCATGGTCTAGCAGCTATAGGTGCTTGAAAGTGAAGATTTAGTTAAAAAAAATTAGTTCAATGTCCAGTTTGGCCAAAAATTGTAAGCCAATATTGTGGGATCACCAACTTATGCAAGCCAAGTACCACACTTGAAGACAAGATTTTGAGTAATGGCCAAATGGTGAAACTTGAATTGTTTGATGGTTGATCATGATAAGGGAAAATTGATTCATTTTGAGTTTCATTATTTGATGACTAACCATGTTTTAATGTTATGGAAATCAAGTCTCATGAAAGTTGAAGGATGGACTTCTACAAACCATTAGCATCATAAAGGAAAGGAAATTAGTCTTACTATTTGGTGAACAAAAGAAATGTAAATATTTCCATATCATATGTCCCAGAGTTGCAATGGTTAAAGGGAAAATTGAATCATTTTGAGTTTCATTATTTGATGACTAACCATGTTTTAATGTTATGGAAATAAAGTCTCATGAAATTTGAAGGATTCATAAAGGATGAACTTCTACAAACCAATAGCATCATAAAGGAAAGGAAATTAGTCTTACTATTTGGTGAACAAAAGAAATGTAAAGATTTCCATATCATATGTCCCAGAGATGCAATGGTTATGTGGTTGAGAGAATAATGGGTTAAAAAGATTTCATACTTGACTTATGTCACCCAAAATCTAGTCATACAAGATTTTGCAATACTAGAGACATTTGGGAGGCCTATGGAGGTAATCAACCCATGTTTTTCAATTATTATTTTTGATTTCTTGCATACATGTGTAGGAGAATATGGTGTTGCAGGAGAAGCCACGTGGGTAGAAATATGTTTGAAGGATAATAGAATACAATATGTGTTATCCTTTAGTGAGCATCATAGATTTCATTCTAACATTCCACTACTTCAAAATCAACAAAGGAGAATGTTCAAATATGTGCTTCCAAGATCATCTTTGGAGATGATATTTGCGCATGCCAATGTTTATTCTCCAATGGAAATTTTAGACATGGAAAGAATTATTTTCATATTATGGTTACCCATGGGTATTTTATAGCCCTTACATGGTTTCCCATACATCATACAAGGGACACATCATGGTTTTCCACTTAGACCGATAATTCATGTATTTGTTGCCTCATTGATATACTATTGACCTTGGTAGCTCTTGCTTTGAATAGCTACAATTTGTTGCACTTGGATATGGTTTCATTGCATATAAGGTTATCATTGTTAATATCAAGTAATCCAACAACCATATCTTTTAATTGGGGAAGATTGAGGGAGGTTGTGCACTATGTACATGTGTTGTTTACATGTTCCCAATGAATTTGTGTGAAGATTTGTGGGTATTGTGTATGATAGAGTATGTTGTTATAAATTAGTCTAATGTTAATTACTACTATTATATATTTTTATGTACTCCAATCATATCATCTTTAAATTTGTGGGTTCACTCTTTCATTTCAGAGCAAAATAATGTTGACAATATAGTGTGATATGGAAGTTCAGATTGATTTTTGAAGAATTATGGAGTATATGGTGTTATTCCTTAGTGCTATTTGTCACTCCGCTTCTCAATTATTATTTTTATAGACCATTCCATGAATACAAAGACAACATCACTCAAGCTGGGGTAATGTATGAGTTTATTATTGTATATTTTTGTATTGCACAATTCAACAATGTTTATTTCAATATTATGGAAGTCGAAGTAGTTGTTGTCTCCAAAATATGTATTTTTTGTTGTAAGGGATGTAATGACTATTATAATAGTCATAATAGTAGGAAAAATCACATCCAAAACATTATCAATTCGCTCACAAGTCTCAGGAACAAGTTGCCCAATGATAGTGCATTTCTAGCTAGTGCTCCAAGAAACTATTTGAATTGTTGTGGGAGATTGTCTTGGACATGTTTCAAGGTGGAAACTATCAAGCCATAGTAGAGGATGCAAGAAAATTATTCTCTCCCTTTTTTTTGAAATTACTTTTGGATGATCAATTTGTGCCACTCGGAGGACTCAAGAAGTGCACAGTTTCTTTCCATAATGAATTGTTGATTATAGAATCAATGTTTTTGAAATGTTGTTTTATTATCTATTTTTGTATGGTTTTAATTATTACTCCTCAACATTACCATTGTTTTTTCAGATCATATCCAAATGTTGAATATAACATCCTTCAAGCTGAGAATAAGTTTGGAACAACTAGTGTTGTTTTCAGCAGGGTGTATCTCCACATTTTGAAGGTAAAAGAGGTAGTTGTTTTCCAAATTATGTATTCACTGTTGTGAAGGATGCATTGAATATTATAACAGTCCTATGGGCCATCAAAATTAGATTTGTGTCACATTAGGAAGTTTCAGATATTTTTGGTACAAAATACCTAGTGCTAGTGCATACATACAATGGTATCATAATGAACTAATGCTTATAGATTTAGTTTTTGGGAAATGGTGATGTAGATGTTGGTGCCACATTATATTACTTTTTTCCCCTCTAAAAATATTTTTCTTTTATAAATTATTTTATGAAGCTGAAGGTACCATCTTTCAAGTTGAGGTAATGTTTAAGATTACTAGTGTGCATTTCACCTATGTATATTTCAGTATTTTGAAACTAGAGGTATTTGTTAGTTCCAAAAGATGTTCTTGTTGTTATAGAGGATGCAATAAATTTTGTAATAGTCCTAATAGCAACACAAACCAGATTTACATTATTGGGAGAAGTCACAAGTTTGACAAGTATCACATGCTAGCACATATATTCAATGGGAAGCATTTGGTGAGTTTACAAAATTTCTTGGAGAAGATTTCATCCAGATTTGAAATTGGAGTGAATATATCAAATATTTGCATGAATATTCTTGTTGGTTTCATGGTATTGTCACAAAGAATTCTAAGCTATTAGGTTTGCACCATGTTTTGTGGTAGGAATTGCAACATCTCATAGGTACTAGATCAAGATTTTATGTGCAATATAACATAATTTTGAAGCATCATGGTAGAAATTGCTTGAGGAAAAGCAATATTTGGGAAGGGAGGACTTGTCATGTCCCCCTTTTTCTAAAGAGAGTACTTACTAAATATAGTAAGTTTCCATTATCTAGAAATAGTAAGTCGGAGGTATCAAGACAATATTGGAATGTGATATTATTTAATATTTATATTGTCCTGGTGTAATTTTTATTTAAAGGATAAATAAATATTAAATATTTAGTGGTGCCAACCTAAGTGGGTCATGATTTTTGGAAAATAACACTTTAACCTCATGTGTAGGTGACTCAAAAAATGCATTTTGAGTTGTCAAAAGATGTCTTATAAGTGGTATATATGAAAGGCTAAATTTAGAGGTGTTATAATACATTTTATGATTTTTGTAAGTGCCTAAAATTAGGGAGAACAATTTTTGGTAGAAGTTTCCAGATTATCAAGAGTCTATAAATATTGGTCAATTTGTGTATAGAAGGATCTTTATGCATTTTACAGGCTTATGATTTATTCTTCAGAGGCTGAGAAACCATTGAAGGAGTAATCTTCCAAGCTGACAAACCACAAAGATAGAGAGTTGCAAGAAGTGTGTTTATAGGTCTCAAGTGGAAATTTCATTCAGAAGTTGTAGCAATGCTAAATGTTTAAGTTTTGGGTGTGTATTTTGTCAAATAGTTGGTAGAATAAGTGTAGTTTGGTTTGTTTAGTGTTGTTTATTATATTATTTTGGTTTGTTGTTGTTAGAATAAAATATATGTGCATCTAGAACATTATTCTCGTGTACTTTTTTGTCTAGAACAACAACTTTCATTTTGGAGTTGTTTGTTGTGATTTGGGTTCCAATAGTAGCTTCCAATTTGTAGTTTCTTTTTGGATTTGGTGTAGTAGTTGTGTATTGCTATTGGCTATTATTATTAGAAGAAATAAAAAATAAAAATAAATAAAAATTGATTCAAATTCCATGTACAAATCTGTATTGGAACATTCAATATCAATTGCTATTAATTCAATATCAATTTGGGATGATTTAATTTTTTTCTCTTATACTTGATTTGCTCATTTCTAAGTTTTTGGTAGAATTTTTTTTTATTTAAAGTTGACTTTTTTATGAGGGATATTACATTGTCACAGTGTTGTGCTCAAATGGACCTGTTTCAAAAATAAAATCTATGAAGAATGAGATGGTAATGAAGCTCACTGATTCAAAATTTGACAAACGTGCCCTAATGGTGAAGGATATTAATGATCTGACGGTAAAGTATGCATCGATGATGATTGAATATAAGATATTTTAAACCAACAAAAAGAACTTTGTGTTGGCTACCACTATTCACACTACTCATTAGATGGTGAAAGAAGGTTTGTATATTGATTTTTGTGAACTCCTAAGACAACAATTGATGGAGAATCTTCAAAAGACCAAGGACTCAAGGTGCCCCTTTCGGTATATATGTTTGCTATTTTATTTTCTTAGAGAAGTTTGTGGTACAAATAAAATTGTGTGGTTGGATAATATTCCAATTTCTATTCATATTAGAGACCACTTGAGAAGGTTAGGGAACCTAGAAACCTAGAAAACTATGTCATGGGGTTTCTTCAAGACATTTTAGGGAAGAATGCAAGAAAGGTACAAAATTTTGAAAAGTCTAGTTGAGAAGTATAAGAATGATATAACCTTCATGGTTAGCAGAGATCACTGCATTATGGAAGTAGTTGAACCCAAAATAGTTTGGGTTTCAAATCTTGGCTATGAGGTAACTGAAGTAGAGCTTATTAGTTTTGTTGAAGTTGTGTTGAGGGTATCAACACAAAGCTATGTCACACTTTTGGCCAACTTATTAGCACAAGTGAATTAAAGTAATTTTAACTAAAAAATAATTTTGGTCAAACATATGATCTTGTTAGATTCATTCTAGCTAAGTTATATATGTCCACAACTTTTCCAACTAGAATTGTTGGCTAAATGCATATTTAGCACCACTTTGAGTCCAATTTACCAAAAAAATTAAATTATTTGAAAAACTTAATGTTTCAACAACTTATACTCATGTAAAAATTATTATTTTTAAATATAAAATATCCTTCTGTAGATCCATAAGTTTAGTTTTCAAAAATGTATATATTTTAATAGTTTAGTTATTATTTATATTTTCCTTTTTTAATTTTACTAAATGTAGCTTGTCAACACAAAACATTAGGTTGATTACCATGTCAATGAAAAATAGTAAAACTTATTAAAAAAAATTGAAAAAAATATGATTCCCTAGATATAAGAATCTATATCAAGATGGTATTTTTTTTTCTATTTTAGACAAATAATTTATATGAAAGTTGGCGTCGACTGGAACAACTAAGTTTTAATAAGTGCACATTTTAATATTTATTTAAAAATATATATTTATCAAAATTGGAAAATAATATATGCATGCCCTAAAGTTTCAAGTTATAAATACATACACAAAAATTGAAGGAAAACAAATAAAATTTACTATATAAAGATTGATGTCTCATGTAACTTCATTTTTCAGCATTTTATTAGCAACTAAATTATAGTATTAATTTATTAAAAACTATATTCAAATAATTTTATTTATTTTTAAATAAAAACATAAAATATACTAAAAAATAAATATTTTATTAGTTTACATCATTTCAAAATTCAAAACATATATATCACTTTTTAGTGATTCAAGTTTAAAAGTTGGATCAATGTTGGTTGTCTCCTTTATAAAAGTGTGACACAACTTTGTACTTTTACCCTTGAGAAAGCCAAGAGATCCATCTATGGATAGATTTGGCACATTTACAGAGAAATCTGGTTAGGTGAATCTTGAAAAGAACAAGAAAAATATTGAGAAGAATGTGGAGAATACGAAAAATTAGTTGGAAGAGATTGTACAACCCACCTAAGGGTTTTGTGGAGAAATCAAAAGCTACTACTATTGCTCCACAAGGTACTCCAATTACAAGAAGTCCAATTAGGACCTCTACCCCCTCTCCCACTATTCCTAAATCCTTTGAAACAAAGGATATAGGAAGTTCAAAGAAAAAAGAAGCATTTGGACCATTTGTGCAACAAATGCCTCCTAAGAGGAGAAGAAAAGAAAAGGCCACTAGAGAAAGATACATCAATTGTGAGGATGAAGAAGATGTAGAAGAAGGACCATAGTTGATCTAGAAGAAGAACTCTCAAGCCACTCTAGAATAGAATAGAATAGTGCCAAGAGAACAAAGGTTGATATTGTACATACTGAGAGTGAAAAAGACTTGGAAAAAGAAAAGAAAGCAGTTATCATTCAAAGAAGTGAAAAGAAGTCTGGTGTAGAAGAAAATATCCTAAAGGCAAGGGGAAAAAGAAAGAAAAGAGCCCTCTGATAAGGGAACATAGCCCCTTGAAGTTTGATGCTTTGTTTAATAATATTTTAGAATTTGGTCTCTTGGAAGAGACAACTAAAATGTATCTGGATTCTAATGATGAAGACAAGGTGGCAATTGAGGAAGCTATTGTCAAGTATATGGTAACTTTTGACACTGGATTAGATAAAATTGAGGATCAACTGCTTGATGAATTGAAAAATATTTTAACTGCAAGAAGGCAAGAGGCTATTGAAGAAGATGTGAAGATAAAGGCACTTTCCTTCGAGAATATTGGTTCTTGTCTAACACATGAGGATTGATGCAAATTTTCTAAATTGTACAGCAAGAAATTTAGAACAAAAAAAAGAGTTAACACTCTAATGGGTAGAGAAAAGGAAGACATTGAAAGACTAAAGAGTGAGACTCTCCAAAAGGTTGAAGAACTTACTAAAGGGTTGGGAGTCCCTCTAAATAGTGAAAAACAAATGGATAATGATACATCTATTTTGGAAATAAATGAGATTAAAAATGCACATGAGCATGTGCTTGAGCCTGAGAATGAACAAGAAAACATGGTAACAAATGATACCCCTCAAGTTGTGGAGGATGTTGTTGTTGAAGAAAAGAATGATGATATGCAGAATATCTCATAAAAGGATGGAGCACAAGTAGAACAAAATTTTCCCCCTCTGGATATGGAGAAGGATAATGAGCAGAAAGAAGAAGTCTTGGAGAAGTCTGAGGTACAAGAAGAATATTTGCCTCCTTTGAATAATGAGAAGCTTGTTGAAGAAGTAAAGAATTCTCTGGCAATAGAGAGAAGGAGAAAGATAAGAAGGAAGAAGAAAGCACAAAATTTTTGGTGAATTCTCCAAAACCTTTGGAGATTCTTTAAAGGATTTATTAGATATACAGTTATAATTTGAATTGGTGGTGTTTGCACAACTCTTGTAGATACCCATGCAATAAGGGTAAGTTGATATGAGCAATATCTCTCCCCTACACAAAATACTAGTTGGTGATGCATTCCATGCCTCCGCAAGGAAGAAAATATTGCAAACACACAAAAAGAGTGCAAAAATGATTGAAGAAGTTGTTAAGGTGCTGCAAGAAAGTATTCCCAATGTAACCATTGATGATTCCTTGTTCGGTGTACAAAATTTGAAGCTACTATTATATTCTTTCAAAGATTATTCTATTGGTTTGGAAGAGAAATTTCAAAAAGAAATGGCAAAGAAATTTAATCATAAGAGATTGACCAAAGTATCTGATAAGTGTAGTGTTGCACATGGTAGGTTGCAAGGCAACTTGAGAGATGTTTAAATATGCTTGGATAAAGCAAAATTTTTGTTTCATTTTTTCTTAAAATGGCCTAACTCTACAAGGAGCATAAAGGACCAAATAGACTCAATAAAGTCACAAATTTATCATGCCTCTAGTGCCTATGATCCAGAAAATGATGGAGATGGTGCAACAAGGGCAACAATAGAGAATCTAGATGGACAGTTCTTCCTACTACAAGAACATAAAGAGAAAATCATTATGTAGTATAGATAGCTCAAAGACTTGGTGAGTGTAAGGATTACATCCTTGACTAGAGTGCTTGCTAGTGCAGATAAGGTGGTGCAGATGAATTTCCAATGCTCAATACCCCAAATGAAGGAGAAGATCTCCTTATTCAGTTTGAGAATCGATGCAGTATACTTTCCTTTTCCAAGAAGGACTAAGAGATAGTGAAGAAGGATTGTGAGGCACGCCTCACCAAACTAAAGGTGTCTAACAAGGGTATTTTACCCTTTGATAGTTCCAAAGGTGTACATTTCTATTTTATTTATGTAGTTTCTTATTTCTATGTACATAAGTGGAAGTAGCATGGATAAGTGTTGCATTAATTTTTTGGTTGTTTTTTATGAATAATTGTTGCCCAATTTTCACCTACGGGCTCAATCAGGCAGGATAAATCATGTGACAGATGTTCGAGAGGGCTAAATGGAGCATTCGCGCAATGGCAGAATCATGCATCTAATGCTAAGTCACAAAGAGGTCTATTGGAGGGGATCCCTCACTCTGATTTGGCATAAATCCCTTAAAGGAATAAATTTGGCAAGACTTCCCCAAGGGTCTTGCTGACCAACTTTGGGTCATACTTGTTTGAAATCCTCGTGGTTGCCAGGACATCTCAGTCGCAATGAAGTTTTGTATCTCTCTGCTTGGGATGTCTCGGCAATAGTAGCTCACAAGGTTGGCGTCAGCAAAAATAAATGATTTCAGTATGGGCTCTTACCGACAAGGAGGAGTCTCCCCAAATGAAGATCTAAGTTCGCCAGAAGGTAAGGTCTCAGCGTAGGGTCTAGCCGATCAAGTGAAGTCACACCGAAATGGAGTGCTCCCAGCATAGGATGGTCATCTCGGGGAGATGTCTAGCCGATAGGCCAAGGTCTCGGCGATAGATGGGGCTTAGCCAAGAGGTCTCACCAACGAGCAATGTCTCGCCGAAGGGAAGCAGAGTCGCCAAAAGGAAGTGAGTTCGGCAGGAGGTCTCATCGATAACGAAAATTCATGCCAACATGCCTTGTTCCTTCGGTGTAATGCGAGAAGCTTGGCAGGAATTCCCGCTAACACATGAGAGTCACCTCGAAAGGATCCCAGTTCACCAAAAGGAAGGTCAAGTCGCCAAGATGTCTCGGCGACTGGAAAAGGCCTCGCTGAGAGAAATTGATATCGACATAATGTCTCGTCGAGGGCTTAGTGTCTCACCGAAGGGATGTTTGAGCCCGGGGAAGTGGTTGAGCTTCGCCATAAGGTCTCACTGAATGCAGAAGGTCTCCCTAAAATATATGACATCGGCGTAACTTCCAGCCATCAGAACAATGTCTTGCCGACATGGTGTGGTCTTAGCGACGAAAGTAGATATCAGTATGACTATTGGACCTCACTGTGAAGTCTTACCAACTTGCCAGTGTCTCATTGAAAGGAATGTAGAGCTCAGTGGAGTGGAGTGCATTCGGGGTGACACCAATAAACTCTTGCCGATGGAAGATGAGGAAAACTTGCCAAAGTAGTTTTTCCTTCGGCATGAGGTCTTGCCAAGAGTATGTTGCCTTTCCAACAATGAGAAGGGTTCGCCGTGACATCTTGCCTTCATCTAAAAGTCTTGTTGACTCATGGTCTCAGCAAAAGAAAGTAAATTCGCCATGATGTCTCGGCGAAAGCATCAACTCCTGCCGACGATGAGGGGGTCTCGAGGTAGCGTTCTACCTTCGATAAGATATCCCACCAACACTCGGGTGTCTTTCTGACAGAAGGGTGCCTTTTATATAGCATCTAGAGCTTGATGAGAGGCCCCGCTGATAGCAAAAAGTCTTGCTGAAAGGATTTGGAGCTCGGGGGAAAAAAAGGTGTCATCGTTGTGATGTCCCAGCGACCTATCGGAGTCTCCCTAAAATGAAGGAGTTCACCAAAGAATGGGGATTTTGACATGATGTCTCAGCAAAAGAGTTGTGTCTTTCCGATGGTTTCAAGGATATCGGTATGACTTTTGAAGCTCGATAAGAACTCTCATCGATAGTTCCATGTTATGCCGATAGCTACAGAGAATCGCATCAGTGAGACACTTACAGTGTCTCGCCGAGATACGATTCTGCCTGAACAAGCTTTTGACCATAGGGGGAATCCATGTGAAATGTGCCTAGTAAATCAGAGAGAGCTATGGGTGAATCATTGGCAACTTGACCAGTGCCAAGAAGATCAACAGAATGTGAATCGACATGGATCTACTCTGAAGTCAGAAGCATTCAAGGTAGCTCGGTCGAAGAGGTTTAAGGAGGACACGAGGACTAGAAGTAAATGCGTTTGGTAGCTACAAAAGATATAAAGGCTTCTTCGGGGAATGTCTCTTCACCGACATGGACAGCAGGGATGCAATCGAACGCAGCATTAACTCCATTAAAAGATCTAAGGGAGATGTTTTCCAAAGGCAGATATTTTTTGTAAGCCCTAAGGGGCCGACGTCTTTTGTATATAAGGCATTTTTTCCTTCTTGTAAAGGAGTTCTCCTAATACTTTTTCTGAAGTCTGTGACTTTTCCAGTCCTCTCTCAAATTAGAAAACTTTTGTAACTCAATTTTGGAGATGAAATTCAGTAAAGACCTTGATTGTTATGGATTTGAAGCTCTTGCCTACTTTCTCTTTGCATTTTTGTGTTCAGTCAGCTGATTGATCAAGATTTTAGTGAAGTAAATGTTTATTTCCTTCGAGCTTTGTCTCATATTTTAGAACCTTTATGCAGAAAGCATGTTTTTGCAAGTCACAAATTGTGTCAAAAGATGCAATGAATTCTAGATGTGAAATTAACTTTCCTTCTAGGAATCTTAGCACCAAGACCTTTTTGTGAAATACTTTTGCAAAAAAATATATGCGGAAGTGAGTTGTGCAAAATTTATCTTCAGTCATTGCAAGCAAGTGTATGAGGTCTGGTTTCAAATCCAAGTAACATTCAGTGTATCACCTTAGTTAGTTTTATTTACATGTACTCCTTCTCCCTTTCCCCTTATAGAATTGATAGTTTAGGTGACACCAAAGGAAGTCGGCCTTCTCCAGAGGTTCATTTCAGTCTTAGGTGACCCACAGCCTTGAAATGATCCCATGTTTCTCTAGAAAGCTTAGTCTTCATAACTTTGCATAGGGTGCAATTTTTAGAGGTAACAATAACATTGTTAGGGTATGTCACTCTAATGTAAATTGTTGGAGAAGTGTTGTGTATAGGAGTGAAGAAGTAAGAGGCAGTTACTCTCATGTGTGTATACTTATATTAGTTAAGGGGAAGTAGTTTGAAAAGTTTGATATTATGAGCCATTTTCCCTTGATGTCAAAGGGGGAGAATAGTTTTGGAGAAGTTTGAGCAGTTTTGAAGAGAGAGTGTGTTGCCATCAATGACAAAGGGGGAGATTATTGAAGACTCAAGGGTTGTTGGAAACATGAGCATGATGATGTATAGATGATGTTGATGTATAATGTGGGGAGATTATTGAAGATTGATGAGCATGACAGTGTATAGTGTTTTCGTTGATGGCAACCCATTATAGAGATACAATAGTGTTGGTCCAAAAAAGACCAAATGTTTTGCATATTTTTCTAAGTCTCAGTGTACAGCTTTTAGTGTTCAATGAACAAGTTTTGTGGTCCGCTATGAAGAATATGGTCATGCGGTTTTGAGGTAATTTTGGTGCATGTTGAAGGTTTCCAAATCCAAATATTCAAGCTTGTATGTTTTCTACAGTCAAAAATAATATTGATAGAGTATCAACTCTAGAAATGAAAAAGTTGTAGTTATAGTGTATGTTGGAATGCTCTGCATTCCACTGTAGATGAATATTTTGCTATGCAGTTTAGAGGAAATTTTTTGGGATTTCACTAGTGTGTATGTTCCAAGTGGCAAGTGTTGTGGTGGTCTATGTGTCAAGTTGTGAGTGAACAGTTGGATCATTCATTGTTAATTCACTAGTTTTTTTATATGGTGCCAAACTAAAGTTTTGGGGGTTGTACGAAGTTGAAGAATGTAAGGAGTAGATTTATGGGAGTAATTATAGGTCATGTCAACCTATTTTGGAGGTGTACATGTTTTTTTTTTTCAAGGTTTGTGTATTAGTGTTTGGAACTGACAAGTTATATGGTGCACATTTCATCTAATTAGGCCAACCTAATTGATGTTTTCATTGGTTACAATATATATACAAGGTTGATTCCCTATGTGAAGATATGAGTATGGTGTGATTAAGTGTGTGTGTGAGATCTAGTGCAGAGAAAATTTTGAATTGTAGTTGTGGTGAAGTATGAAGTGTGTTAAGTTAGTTCTCTAAGCTTCGGTGGATATGTATCTTCAACATATGTCAAATGCATTATTAGAAGTTCATTTTGGCAGTGAGACACCCTTTCTTCTATCTCTTTTTATTCTGGATAGTTAGCCCTTTGGCAATGATCCATTCTCCTTTTTGGACAATGATTCCTTGGATAGCGAGTCCACCATTTTGTATCAAACATTGTAACCAGTTATAATATATTGTGAGCTAATACTCACCATGGTTTTTCTCTTTCAAGGTTTTTTCAAATAAATCTTGATGGAACTTGTAAATTTTTTTAAGTTTTGGGTCATGCATTTCAAAATTCTGAGTGTTTTGATGGTTTGGAGTGGGCTAGGGCTTGCATTTCCATGCCTTAGTCATTTATTCTATTTGCTTGATGACTTGCTATTTTTTATTGTCAGTATGTCAAGTTACAATGTATTTCATTCAAAGTCATGTTTTGATCAACCTTGACATCCTAGCTTTTTTCGGTCACTACCCCATTTAATATTATTTTAAACCTTAAGTCTGCGAGTCAAGAAATAATTTTTTTCCTAATTCTAAATTTTTGCCTAGGTTCAAAATATTTCTAAGATAAAATCTTATGTCAACCTAGTAAAGTGACCCCTTCTAAGTCACAACTTAAAGCACGTTCTTTAAGTTGTCTTAAGTCATGTGTCTTTTGGTCCCACATAAACATGTTTTCATTGGCCCATGCTCGCCCACAAGAAATAAAATACTCACAGAAAGAAAGTGTGGAGATGCAGTAGGGCACCATGTGTCTAGTGGACCTCGTGGGATCTTTGCAAATCTTGTTCAAAATTGGTGGTGGGCCCAAGGTTTTAAAGGCATAAAATGTGGTAGCAAGGATCCACATATTAGTTCCCCGCTATCCTACGAGATATAGTCAACATTTAAAAAAAAGAGAGTGCGGGAGTGTTGAATGCCACCACGATAGCTCCTTTGACACTTCCAAAGGAAATGGGGCTAGAAGAATGATATCATACAATATTTTCCACATGGTGGCACCTGATTGGCTTGAGACTATGGTCAATGATGGTCAATTTTTCAAACATGAATTGACTTAATTTGAGTCGCTTGAAGGTACAAATTGACACAAGATCAATGACTCACATTCAAAGTTGAGTTAATGAGTAGCTTGAGCTTTTCTACTTCATGTGAGAAAGAAGTAATGGTGGATGCGATGTTGTTCCATTGAATTGAAGATATTTTTCACCATAATAGCAAATATTAAAGCACAATTCAAAATTACCAAGGCATTTTAAGGTATCTAGAGATCAACTGCGATGATTCTTCAATATTCTTGTATTCAAAACTAGGGTTTCTAACATTTGAACACTAATAAGTAAAATTTTCCTTCTCTGTGATTCAATTTCCAATAAATTTATGTGCATTTTCCATCTCAGTATTCTGAATTGCTTGCCCAAGAAGGAAAGAGTTAGACAAATTGGGCCAAGTCCAATAAGGCTTTGTACTTTGGGCTTTGGAGTTAAGGCTTATGCCTTAACATTGAGCCAAATAAGTGACAAGTAGAAAGGGAAAAGATCGATACTCAAAAAGGTTTTAGGGATCGAAGGTCAGTGTTAAGGCTTACACCTTAACAAATTGCTAGGTATGGAGTATAAGGGTTCGGGTGGTTTCAACAACATACACTTACTAATATTTGAACTTGAGTTTTGAATTCTCATTGATTATCATTTACAACTATAACACATATTACAATCAAAGTGCTACAATTTTCTCATCTCTAAATGGCATGAAATATTTTAATATGAAGACAAAGGAATGGTAATTTAATTTTCATTTCTCATGAACCCAAGTATCATTTGCAACCTCTTCACCATTATCCTCATTGTTTATCCTTTTCAAAAACCTTGAATACTTCATATATTGGCTACATGTATGTTGGAAGAAGAATTAAATATTCAGTTTATCTAAGGGTGTCAAGATGTACAATTGAATCTAAACTTATCTTCAATCTTTATTTATACTACACATTCATTGAATTTTCTTCAACAAACTCAAAAGTACAAGTTTCCACTTTAGGAGGAGAAATGAATGTGAGTGAAAAATCATTCTTATTTTCTCTCTTGCAATTTATGTAGTTGAAGGATTGTCCAAATGCTACAATTTCTAGAATGAAACATGTTGTCATATTGTTTGACAAGTTATAGTAATAATCATTATCTATATGGGGAGCTATAAGAATTTTATTCTCCTCATCACTAAGAAATATTTTAAATTCATTATTGTTATCCTCACATTGTAAATGGTATACTTCAATAATTTTGTATCATAAGACTCGATCAATAGATCAACTAGGTCATTCATTAACAAAACCTCTTTTTCCTAAGACCATAAAATTGAAGAAATCATCCACATTAGGTAGTTCCTTTACTTTTTCTTGTTGAATTTGTTTTGTACGAAACCAAGATTATGAGGATGATAACTTTGACTTTGCATGAAGATCTCTTTATAGGATCATTTCTTGAAACATTTAAAATATATCTCTCAACTTGGTTCTGCTTCAATATCTTGGACAAAATTAGATCTTTTTTTAACCAATTTGTGTTGTGTGACTTTCATATTACACAACTTATTTTTCTTTAAGAGGAATATGACTTTGAGATGTAGTGTAACAACAAAAATATAGATTGGATTATTTTATCTTGGTTGATTAGTGTGAGGATTCTACTTCAAAATATTATTAATTTGTTCAACAAATTCTCTTATTTCTTATTCTTCTCACTTCTAAATTTTAAAAAAATGAGATAATAATTTATATACATTAACAACTAATTTAAATCTTTCAAATAATTTATCATTTAGGTTGTTCCAATTTGTCATGCATCAATATTTCAAATGCCAAAATTTCACATGTACTAGGATGTCATGAACACCTCTATAAGCATTTTTTCAAACAATTCATGAACATTGTCTATAGGTAGATAATTGTTTGAAGCATGTGTTAGATGATTTCTATGTGATTGCCTTTGCCTTAGGTGCAAGCACCAATTATCTCAAGTTTTACCCTCCATCTTTCATATTTCATGATTTGATCTTGTTAGCATTCCATCTATGAACCCTTTCACATCAAAATTATCTTCAATGTTTCATTTTGATTTTGCATCCTTAAATCCATTACTCAAATTTAGATGATCCATTACTCACATATGTACTACTTGTTATTATATCAATATTTCTCGTTATTTGGTTGGGTGCTTTGTTAATGCTTCTTTAGAAGAAAAAACATAATATGAAATCAAACTAACCTTAGATCTCTAGCACACTTTTTGAGATAATAGATTCATCATAATCATTCTAATTATGTCTATGATCCAAATCATGGGAAGAAAAAGAGGCCACTTATGAAATTTCATACATTCCTTTTAGGAACTCCATAATATTGTTTAAAGCTTCATTCCCACCTTGTTAAATGTGTGGCATAAGTCATAAGATTGTCATGATGGCCAAGTATTTTTTCTTCTTAAAGTCTCTCAAGCAATCATCTCTAACAAAATTCCTTCATTGTATGCTTGATCCTTCTAGGTTCACCATGGACATTCAAATTAGACTTTCTAAGATCCTTTGAAATCAAACTATGAAATTCCTAAAATATAATTATACTTTTCTAAACTTTTACATCTCTTATTCTCTTTATACTTTCCATTTTTCAACATTCTAAATAATTTATCTAATCAATCTCAAGAGAGTTTTATCAAAACAATTATAAATATTTAATTTTCAAATTTTATAAAATTAATCAAAATAACAAATAGATAAGAGTTAACCTTGTTAGCATTAAAAATTAGATGACAATCTTTTAAAGGGGTTTTTAAAATCTAAAGATCTCCAAAACAAAGCATTCATCCATGGTGAAAAGTGCACTAAAGGTTTCACTTTTGTATTTTGTCACTCCTAAAACTTGCCCACTTCTTCCTTATATATAATATAACATTTGTGAAGATCATCTGAAATGATGACCACGAGATCTTAAAACAAAAAGGAAAAAATGCCCACATAAAAACTCATTAACAATAAAATCAACCCTACAACCGAATTGATAGATTTGTGTACTTATGTACTTAGACAACATTACCAAGAAGATAATTCTTATGATCTCTTATAATCATGTGGGGTAAATTTTGATAAAAAAATCAAACCACACCACATAATGTGGAATTAATTACACTATAAAGGAAGTGTCATTAAAGCATGTAGCATCAACAAGTGCTTATCTTTTTCTTTAAAAAAGATCATAAGAGAGATAATAATTTATAAAGGAAATCATTTTACATCAATTAACCAATTGGAGATTATCAACGAATATTGTAAGCTTGATAAATGCTTTAGCCTTTAATTCCTCCTCAAACTTAGCTTCTAAGTAAAGTAAAGATGGGTGAAGATATACTCCAAATGTGAGATTAAATATTTGAACTCTTTTCGGGAAAATGGTTTGAAAATTTTAAAATTTGTTCTAAGAAATAAAAGGACCTTTTTTAGTTGTAGTGTTTAGTTTAAATATTGTGTTTTTTTTTTTTGAAATATTGTTATTAGAGAGGATAGCACTCTTTCTATTATTTAAAAATATCAGGTTACATATTTTAGACTTAATTTTGTATCGGTCTCGGATTACATAACGAAATACTTTTAGAAGATCTTAATATCATCAAATATTTTTGTTTTGTTGATGGTGTTTTCTTTTTCTTCACCTCTGTCCATTCTTGTTCATTTTCAAGAGGACCATTGGTGTTTTATGCTTTCAAATATTCATTATTAACAGCAGCAACTGAAGAAGGCGAATCTATTTTCTCCAAGAGGGAGGAAGAATCCAAAGACTCGTCTTTTGACTTTTTGTTAGACACAACCTCTTGGGATGGGTGAGGGGCTTTTGGAATATTTTCTTGGAAAATGGGGGAAGAAGCTGCAATAGATTTCTCAAAGGGAAAGATTACATAGTGATGGGATTCCACCCCATCCCACCAAGACGGCCTGCTATCCTTAGAATGACTCTTTCCACATTGTGGAGTAACATGTTTGACTGTGAGACATCTTCTGCACCTAAAGGAAATTTTTTCATAATCTATTGGTTGATGCCATTGTTTGTTGCCAACTTTGAGAAAAATCTCTTCCGGTAGCCCTTCTGTAACATCCATTTCAACAAAGAGACATGTAAATGTCAAATTTTAATAATTAATTATTTACTTTGAGATGTTGTGGTACTTTCCCAGCCCATTTCCAATCGCCTTTAAACATTCAATTTCTCAAAATTGTAGCAGAAGATAAGGTAAACAAACCCACAAAAAAGAAAAAGAAAAAGACTATGTCCAAGGATCAAACAAAAGGAACCAGGTTTCATGCATAAGAAATCTCCTTGGTAAAACCAAGGCCCAGTGTTAAGAATCATTTCTCTATCTTCTAGTGACTCAAATTCTAGAATAAAAAACCCTTTTGCACAGGGATAAATGTTAATTTCTTCCTCCACATAATATTTCCAAAGTGTGCTAATCCATGAATGAAGTTCACTTAAATTTAACCATACCTTTGTAAATCTGCAAACAAGAGCATGGGCTTGTAGATATACTTCTCTGCCACCAATGACACTATCCAGGCATATTTTTGGGGCAACCAAAGAACGATGGACAAAAAAAGGAGGATTTTTTAATTTTATAGTCATGAGGAAAGGGAGGTTTGGAAAAAGAAGTCATTACAGATTCCTTCAACCCATCAAACAAACCTAGTGTAGCCTTGTAATTAGACTATGAATCCTTAGTTCTGCCAGAAGAAAACTGTGCCTCTGAAACTTGTGCAACATCTAGATTTGGGTGGGAGACTCCTTGGTGCATCATAGCAGAGGAAGAGAGCGGTGGAAAATCACAAGCAAAACCCCCATCAGGCTTCACAAGGGAGGTGGAAACTGTTGCAATGTGTGCCTTCATCACTTCCATTTTATGATGGTTTAAATATTGTTTTTATAATTCATATAATTTTCATGATTCTTTAACGTAGTTGTCTAAATATGTGATCAAATTATTATTTTTCAATCTTGTGATAGGAAGATTTTCTATATTATAATAGTAACAAGTTTTCTTGATTATCTTATGGATGAAAAGGAAAAAGGTGGCAAACCAATTCTTGATGGTGAGGTCCTCTTGAATGGTTAGAGAACCCATCGAATCAAGATGTGCTACCTCATCCCACTAATATAAATTTTATGCATAATAGTTTAACAAACAAAAAATATTTTTATATAATACTTCAATATTTTTTAATTAATTGGGGCAGGGGGCCTAGCTTGATTGGCTAAAGCATCCTATTGTAGGCAAGAGATCACGAGGTCTAGTCTAGCCCCAAACCCGTGGTACCAGAGGGTGTGTAACACCAATGTCACTAGTCATGTGAAAAAAATTTACCAGGTACATTGTAATTTATATGGGGACGGACACCCAACCGATTCCTGCAATCTTATATATATAATTAAAATGTGATCTCATTCCATCATTTTTTTAATTATAAATTAATGTTATATTATTTTTATAAATTAATATAAATAAAATTTTATTCACCAAAAATTTATTTTATGTATCATCCAACTTTATTTCTTCTATATATTTTTAACTAGTCTTCTCCCTTGTTTACTTTTGGTTTGAAAATATATATTAAATTAAACAATAATAATACTTGGTAGTTTGTTAGTTATCTCCACTTAGAGAAGAAAAAGACAAAGCCTTGTCTTATTCATGTCCCCCTTAAATAAGTATGAATAAAGGAAGTCTTTCTTTTGCTGCTTGAGATGCAATTTTTGCCACTCAAGGAAATTAATTTTTGTTTAAGAAATGAAAGTTGTTGTAGAGCTTTCATATTTTTTAAATATATTTTATCTTTAATATATAAAATGGTTGAGTTGTTATGTGTAGAGAGAAACAATTTCTAAAAGTTATATAGAGTCAAATTTGGTTTAATCATATTTCTAAATATTTCAAGCTTAGTGAATGGTATAGTCAAAGAACATACCACCACCTGTCTCAATTGATCTACAACTCTTAAACAAGACTATAGGTTTTATTCCATATTATGTAACAAATATCTAATTAATTAGAATTTTAGATCATATTATATGACCAAAAACTAAAATATTTATTGATAATTAAATTGTCATTTTAGAACCCTAATTCATGTTTTTTCTCTTAAATGATTTGTTTTAATAAACCTATGTGTTAATTATGATATGATTCGTTCATTTACATTCTATTCCAATATATTAGAATGTTACACCAAGTGACTCATTTTCATTGAATAAATAGTTGTCAAACTTCAACAACCATTATAATTAATATAAAAATTAAATAATACCAATTATTGAAATGCTAAAAGCACTATTTACACAATAAAATTTATAATGAATTGTAGGTAAATAAACCATACCTCACTTTAACCTAAGTATAATAAAATTATTAAATAATAGATGATAAGTGGATCTTAATTAATATCAGTTAAGATTATAAAAGTAAATGTAAACAACTGCCACTAATGAGCACTTGTCTTTATAGTACTGGTGAGTAATGTGAAAGACAAAAGTTGCTTCTACCCAGATGACTCCAGACAACAATAGTAATTTTTTCAAAAAAAAAATCCTGCACCAAGCTTGTCCCAACCCTCTCGAGGGTCTCATGGGGTTATGGGTCACTGTCAACCTGACAGTTGCACAGGTCCAAGGCTTCTCCCCCATCAAAGAAAAATATTTTAGGTGGAAAAATCCAAGGTTAGGTTATCATGATGGTTTTGATCAAATGCCTAAATGGTTTATAGCAACTTTCCCCAATAGCATTCCTATCATAGTAACATTTTCAAATAATTTCCCTCTTTCAAATGGTGCCCCCTTCAATTCAAAGTTGCAGTTCAGTGTGCTCAGTGTCCTGCTTTAAGAAGGAATTAGTCTAAACAAACATGGAAACGAAAAAAGGCCCAAAATCAAGTGGCATGTACAATCTAGTCTTTAAAGGCATATCAACATTTAGTACAAACAAGCTTTCCACCACACTAGAAAGATCAAAGGGGTGTAATCAATATAACTTTTTCAGAGGGCTTCCTCACTTCGCAAACTCAAGATCTCTAGGGGGAAGCACTCATCTATAAGTTTTGAATTTTTTTATCTAAATTAGATTTGTTGAAAGAATAGATTTTTCAAGAATGGTTTGGGGCCAATCAAGTGTTTTATCTAGATCAAGGTAAAGATTTTTTTTAGTTATTTTTTCTACAAAATCTTGTAGAGATGCAGTTTACAAAGTTAAATCTTGGGTTCTTGAGGTCTCTAGTTTGTACATCCAACCATGGTCACCAAAATTTAACCCAGCATCTTCAACTATAAAATTTATTCCTTTTTGGGTCCAACTTCAATCACTTCCTTTGGAATATAGAGAGCCAAAAATTGTTGATATTTTAGCTAATCAAATGGGCATATTTTTTAAGCATGATTTTAGTTTCTTTAACAAACCTAGTCATCCAGTAAAATTTTATGTCCGTTTAGATGCTACAAAAGATTTAACTTCAATGTTTCAAACAAATTCCAAACATGGTTTGTGGGTGCAAATCTTTTGTAGAAACCCCAAAAAGTGTATGTGCAAAATATCATTTTTTTGGGCATTATAGTAGAGAATGTCAAAATGAAAATATTGGCATGGGTAAGCTAGATAAAAAAAAATTCAAAAAAAAGAAGTTGGAGGGATATCATCTCATATAATAGGTTCTCAAACTAAGAATTTCATTGATTTATCTCATACGTAGTAGGATAGCAATAATCAGGTACAGAGTGTGTCTAATAAAACACATTTACAATCTGTGGACAAAGGGAAAAAATTCAATGTGTAAATTTTGTCTCACAGAAGAAATAAAGGATTTTTAGTTTCTTTGCCAAAGGCCTTGTTGAGGAAACTATCATGCCATTGAGGATTTTAGGTCCCTTTTTGCTCACTCCTTCATATCCGCCCATAAGTATGGTTCAATTGGGGTAAGTAGTCAAATTGTTGGTGTTTGGTAGTGACAACATAAGTCAGATGAAGGAAAGTGACAAATCTCAGGTCAATAAGTTGGCTGGAAGTATAATGGATTTGTCACATCAAAATGGAACATATACAAATCAAGAATTATTTCATGAAGACCTATTTTTTCCAAAAAAATAACTAGCTTCATGAAAATATATTAAAAAAGAATCATCTTCTTGCATTAGATTCATTGAGCTTTGAGGGCTTATCTACCAATGATAATCTAGAAGAATTGGCATAGCAAGTAGTCAATAGTGTGGGGTCACAACTAATTCATGAAATAGCAAAAGAGGTGGATAAAGAGGATCCTGAGCTTGAATATGATTATTCTCAAACTTTGTTCACTTCCCAATCTCCAAGTTCATCACATGTACTTAAAAAGAAAAGGGTGCCTCTAATAAGCAATCTAGACTGAGGAGAGCATGCTGCTCTCTAAATTAATAATTTTTTTATCATGGAATGTTAGGGGAAATAATTCCCCTAACAAGAGTGCTTAGTTCAAGTGTCAACTGGATGTTTTTGGAGCAAATATAGTATTGTGTTAGGAGACAAAACTCTTAGAAGAATCAAGTTTATCAATTTTCAATAAATGGGGGAAATGAATTTTTTCTCATTCAACAGCACAAGGAGCCTTTGATGGTCTTCTGGTATTATGGAATTCAAAGAGAATCATGGAAAAAATTATTTCAAATTAGTCTAACTCGCAGTTGTTGAATGTTACAAGATTAACCTTGAATTTTGGTTAATCAATGTGTAGGGGTCGTCATCTACAGTTATAAAGAAGTTTTTGTGGGATGATCTAAAGGAGGTCTTGGGTCAATTGGGGCAAGAAAAATTAATAGTATTAGTTGACTTCAATGAAATTATATCTTTAAATGAATAAATTAAGGTTGGGTTCTTCCACCACATGAACCATCCAAGTAATGGGAAGTTTACTTGGACTAATAAAAGGAAATATTTTCTACAAATTGTAGAAAGGCTAGACAAATTTTTATCATCATCAAATTGGATGTTAGGGGATTACACTATTTCATCAAAAATTCTACCTTTTTCAAGGTTAGATCATTTTACAATAGCCATGGATATTGCAAAAAAGGGGGGGCTAACCAAGAGTAAGTCTTCTTTCAAGTTTGAAGCCATGTGGTTTCATCATCATATGTTTTTGTTGATGTTAAAAACTACTGGTTGAATGTGCCTTTCATTAAAGGTTTAAGAATGTTTCAATTTTGTAAGAAATAACATATATTAAAAGGACAAATCCGAAAATGAAACAAGCAAGTATTCAAAAACATTTTTGTTCAAAAGGAAATTACTCAAAAAAAAACTAACAGATATTAACAACCATATCATATCACATGGTCTTGATGCTTCATCCTATGAACAACAAAAATATTTGCATGAAGAGTGGGCAGAGTTATTGGCAAGGGAGGAAATATACTAGCGGAAAAAATCAAGAGAATTATGGTTGAAAGAATGGGATAGAAACACTAGGTTTTTTCATGCATCTACCCAAATAAAAAAGGTGAAAATGTCATTTTCTCTATAAAGGATAGTATATTAGGGGAGGTGCTCAAAAAGGAAGAAGATATTCAGAAAGAGGCTGCACAAGTTTTTAAGGATAGGGAGGAACTATTGGAGGTCATTCCTCCATTCATTTCTTGGGAAGATAACGATCAACTCCTTAAGCCTTTTACATTAGAAGAAATTAGATCAATATTTTTCTCATTCCCCCAAACAAGGCTCCTAGTCCTGATGGTTTCATAGCGATATTTTATCAAAAGTGTCAGGATTTTACCTTAGTGGATCTCTTAAATGCAATGGAAGAATCAAGAAGATCATGATCTATGTTAAAATAGTTTAATTCAATACATATTGTCATTATCCAAAAGATTAATAATCCAACTTCATTCTCTAATTTTTGGCCCTTCTCATTATGTATCATGATCTACAAAATCTTAACCAAAGCAATATATGTTAGACTTCAACCTTTCATCCCTAAGATCATTTCAGATGAGCAAGGTGGCTTTGTCCTAGGTAAAAAGACAACAAAAGGAGATTTGGTAGCTCATGAAGTATTGCATTCAATAAGTTTAAAAAAAATGGATGCATTCATCATTAAGCTTAACATGATGAAGGCCTATGACAAGGTAGATTGGGCCTTCCTTTTTCAAATTTTAAAGAAATTTGGTTTTTCATAAAAAATGGTGTAAGTGGATTTATTCCTATCTTTCAAGAGCAATTTTTTTAATTTTGATTAATGGTTCATCCATGATTTTCTTTAGTTCTTCCCAAGGAGTTCGTCAGGTTGACCCCCTTTCTCCATTTCTATTCATAATACTAGCATAAGCACTTAGTAGGTCTATCAAATCAGAAAATCTTTAAGGGAATTAGAAGGGTATAAAAGTTTCAGGCACAAATCTAGAAATAAAGTATTCTTTATTTGTTGATGATGCTATTTTGTTTGGGAATGCTTCATTATTAGAAGCAAAGTAGGTGCAAAGTCTTCTGGATAAATACTTCTCTACTTTAGGTCAGAAAGTTCATTTTTCCAAATCTAAAATTTATGTTTTCAACACAAAAGCAACTTTAAAAGGTAGAATAGTGTAATCTTTGGGCTTCCAATTAGCTGAACTACCTTGTTAGTATCTAGGAGTTCCATTCTTTATAGGAGGCAACAAAAAAATATACTAGGGAAAATTTAATCATAGTATTCAAAGTAAAATAACCCCCTAGAAAGCTAGATGATTTTCACTTATAGGAAGAATAATGTTGATAAAATTAGTACTATCAGCAATACCTAATTACTACATGACAATCCTTCAAGCACCAAAGTCTATCATAGAAGTAGAGAAAATTATTAGGCAGTTTTTATGGAAGGGGAACATGGATTAAAAGAAAAAGATTCCCCTTATATCTTTGTAGACCATTTGCAAAGATAAATTCCCAAGTGGGATAGGATTGCAAAATCTATCAGCAAGAAATTTTGCACTAGGTGCAAAATTAGTTTGGCACCTATACACAGAGCCTAAAATAAAATGGTGTAAACCAATGTCAAAAAGTATCTAGATGAGGATTCCCTAGCAAGAATATTTGTCATTGATAATTTGCCTCTAGTTTCTACTCTATGGAACTTTTTAGTAAAGTGCACGGAGGTTATCTCACAATATCTGACATGGAAAGTATATAATAGAGCACAAGCCTCATTTTGATTGGACTCATGGAATGGCTACTCGTCATTAGACAATAACCAATATTTTCAAAGCATAAAACAAATCCTATCAGCAACATGGGGTACAAAAGTCAAAGATTATTTGGATTTCACAACAGTGAAATCAGGTATAGTTAAGTGGAAAGACTTCTCAAATCACCAAATTCCCAATGTTCAAAAATAAATGTTACTAAACATCATGAAGAATAAGTGAGATAAGTTAATATGGGCACCATCAAAGTAAGGTGCCTACACAATCAACCAAGGTTATAAATCATTAATAAGCTTAGGGGTCAAATAGAGAAACAAAGAGCATACTCTTTTTGCTGGAATGAAATAGTTTTTCCTAAGGCTGGTTTCTTTTCATGGGGTTAAAATCCCTTCTAGCGGCCTATTCAAACATTTCATATACTATGTTAATTTTTAAAAAAAACTAACTTTTTTATGTGATGCAAGGGCTCAAATTTATAATAAAAAATCCAAATAACTCATTGTATCAACCCTAATCTATAATAATTGTGGTGATAAAGGGCACGCATCATGAAATTTTAATGTTTGTTCCATCTCCAATATTTCCTTAATATAAAATGACAAGGGTAATTAATTGGTGGCATGTTTCATGCTCCAATTGGGCCTCAAGCATGGCAAGCTTTGTTAAAAAGGCGATACAAAGGCTCATTCTTCATTATAGTTTGGTAAGTTCTTGGTGAAAGTGAATTTTCATTTTTGATCTGATATATATATATATATATATATAGTTTGGTTTGACTATCAACTTTCATGCTCATATCAATGTTGATGTAATCCACTCTATATTTGCCAGATTTTGTATATCACTGACAATACTTATGCAAATTTTATTTCTATTTAATATAATATACAGGCTCTGCCTTTTACCTAAAATAATTATTATTATAAATATAAATTATATTAATTTTATAATTGTATATTTAAGATTTATAAAATAATATTATTTAAATATATTATAAAACATTTAATAAAAATAAATAAAAAACAAATTTATTAATTATCATTAAAATAATTTTAATATAAAAATTATAAATTTTCAAAAAAATAAAATAAGAGTTTAAATAAATAATACATTTATTTTAATTTTAAATTTTTTGTATTAATAATATTATTAAAAATATAAATAACTGCTAAAGAAATATTTTTATAAAGTAAAAAATAATATTAGTAATATACTAAAAAAAATTACAAATTAAAAATTAAACATATTAAAAATTACATAATCATTATAAAATATGACACATCAATATTAATTATTAAAATTATGTAAATGTTAATATATTGATTTTATAATTATACATTTTGTATTTATAAAATAATATTATATAAATATGGATCACCTTGTGGTGTAGTGGTGAAGTGTTTGCACTACTACTGGTGCAACCAAGGTTCAATTCCCCGCCTGGCCCAAACTAGTGTATACCAGTTTGAGCCCATCTTGATGGATGTGTTGGGTTTGCGTACACAGGTGGTTGGTATGTGTAAGGAAGTGGAGGATGGAGGGAGGTGCTCAGGAGGAGCTGGTGTTTCTGTATCGGACCCACGCAGGTCTTTCACTCCTTCAGGCTAGTGGTCACCAGGAAGAGGTTGGTTGTGCTAGACGCTGGCTAGGTGGGAGTGCTCACTGACATGTGTCAGACCCATGGTGGAGTGTGTTGCTCATGGGTCTTTCATGCCTGGTGTTTTTGTATCGGACCCACGCAGGTCTTTCACTCCTTTGGGCTGGTGGTCACTAGGAAGAGGTTGGTTGTGCTAGACGCTAGCTAGGCGGGAGTGCTCACTGACATGTGTCAGACCCATGGTGGAGTGTGTTGCTTGTGGGTCTTTCATGCCTGGTGTTTCTATATCGGACCCACGTGGGTCTTTCACTCCTTCGAGATCAGTACTTGCTGGCTTTTGTGTCAAGATTCGAGGATGACGTCCCCCAATTTGTGGCATCACTAGTTCATAGCTCCAGTTCAAAGCATTCACCAATCAAAAAAAAATATTATAATATAAATATATTATTAGATATTTGATGGAGAATATTTCTTAAAATAAATTTATTAATTATTATTAAAGTTATTTTAATATAAAATTATTAATGATATAACTAATTAATATTAATTATGTAAATTATGTAAATAATAAATAATATCTTAATCATTCTAGGATATTACTATATTCTAATTAAATGGACAAAATAGTAAACTTAATGGATGAAAGCATAAGCACCTTATATTTATAATTATTTAATATATTATAAGAAATTAAAATATAAACACACAATATGTTGACATGCAATATGTTGACTCATAATGATGACAAGATTAAAATTAAAATTTAAAATTTAAAAAATTCAAGATTGAATAAATATAATAATATGTTTCCATTTTTAATTTAAACATTATGTAAATATAAATATTATTATAAATATAAATAGTATTAATTTTTTTTAAAAGTTACTAATATATTTAAAAATCAAAATATAAATTACTAAACATATTAAAAAATTACATAATCATATTAATATTAATTATTAAAATTATGTAAATGTTAATATATTGATTTTATAATTATATATAATAAATATTTAATAAATGATTTTTTAAACAAATTTCTAAATTATCATTAAAATAATTTAAATTAATTATTCTATACATGACTTTTTATCAAAACATTTATTATTAATTAATTAATTTACCTATTTGTAGTTTAACTTATAAAAGATAATGCATATGGACACAAGATAAAAATCATTCCCAAAAAATGGAAAAATAATAGTTCACTTTTATACTTCCTAAAAATCCGCCTTTTAATATCCAAAACTTTTTAGCAATCATTTTGACAAGATTAAATTTTAGGGAGATTAAATTTTATTTCAAGAGGATAAAAAATTTGGCTTCTAATTGATTCAAAAGGAACTTATTAATAACTAATTAAACAACAACAAAAACAAAATTAATTGCAATAGAATCACTTAATGGCAAGTATTATTAAGAGAGTTAGAATAAATTAGCTTAGTTTATTGATTTGTAGTTTGAGTTTGTACTATACTAATTGTGATTTAGTTTTTAATATTATAATTACATTATATTTTTTACAACAAACCTACTTAATGATTATATTCAAGGATAAGGTCATGCATGGATTAGTCCCAAGACACTCTTATCTTCACATAGAACTATCTTCTACTACTGTGCCCTTTTGTATTTGTTTGTATGTGAATATGCATGTGTATTTAAATGAGTTGTGTTAAAAAGAACCTTGTAAGAAATATTGTGTTTTGTGGAAATTAGGGATTTTTTAATGGCGAATCTTTGTCAATTGGTGAATAGTTCATACCCGCCAATTCAAAATTGGTGAATACATTGCAACCAACGAGGAGGCCAAATTACCCAAATTTTACAAATTATCGGTTGAATGTATTTCAATTTTCCATCAATTTATTTTATGAGGCATATGTAATTAATAATTTTGCAATAACAAACTATGTGTTTCTAATGGTCTAATTAATATTTTCACCTAGAATCTCAAAAACATGTATTAAATCAACCACATATTTTCCAATACTATTAAAATGACATTGTGTATTAGGACACGTTTCACTAACAAAATTAAATGTTCACCCCATTTCACTAATAACATTACAAAATAATTACATATGAGGACACATTTCACTAATAACATTAAAAATTAATTGCATATGAGGACCTATTTCACCAATACTATGATAACTTCATGCTAATTATAGGTTGATAATTACCTTGAAAATTACAATGTATGTGTTTTAATGATATCAAGTTTCCACAATCCATAATGTATGTGTTTTTTTGAGGTTTGATTTGCCCAACATTTAAATGTATCATTGTATAATCATGCAGGATTCACCAAATTTTTACTATACCATTTAAAAATCCCATAGAATTCACCAAATATGGATTAATATAAATACAATCGAAATTATATTTTATTTTAACACAATTTGTTTAGTTTTGACCTTGTGAGCTCTCGATTCAAATCATAGGCAAGTTACAAAATTACAACTACATGCATTGTTGGATTAGCAAATAGCAAGTTAGTGATAACCTAAAGGTAAGTGTTCATTTCTTCATAATGTTACAAGATTATTTATCCCTTTGTCATTCTTGCTTCAATCTTAAAGATGATATTTAGTAAGGAATGGGATCTAGAGTCTGTGATTCCTTCTTAAACAAGAAAAAAAATTTGCTAGCTTTTATTTCATGAGAGATGTCAATCAGGAACAAGAGTACGACTCTTCAAGGTGGTGAAGGGAGGCCATCAAAACTCCCAAAATGTAGTTACCATATAAATTCATACTTTGGAAATATTTCCAGTCCATTAGATCAAGATGGAACTACATCAACTCTTTCACCAAATATTATCAAAGAAGGCAATACCTCATAGGAAGATCAGAATGAGTTAATTGAGTTGGATGAGGATGACAATGTTGTAGAAGATGTTCCAAGGGATACCCAGGGTAGCTAGAATGAGTTAATTGACCAAGATGACAATGTCAACATTGTAGATGATGTTGCTACAAGGAAGAGGAAAAGAAAAGCCAAATCAAAAAAAGGGATTGAGTGGGATGTGACAAGGAATTTTTAGATTGATTGGGTGTCAAAGTAACCATTAATTGAACAAGTGAAGAATGCAAACAAAGATGAACCTCCAATAGAATGCAAGTGTAATATTTGTAGTTGGAAATATAAAAGGGACAAGAAGTTGCAGCTAAAACTTGACACTATAGAAAAGCATATCGGAAAGTTTATGAAAAATAAATCATAGACTAAGAGGAAAAATCAGTAGTGAGATGGAAATCAAAGGAAGAATGTCTTCATATTAAGCATGCCCTAGAATGTGATGAGCATGTGCAAAGAATGGAAAATATTGTTAAATGTGGAGGTTCAATTGAAGATCAATTTGGAAAGATAATGGTAGGAGCACAACTAGAAAAAACTATTCAGATGAGCATTTTTTCATATTTTGTCTAGAGGGTGTCCTATGATAGACTACCCAAAATATAATAATTTATTATTTGTTTTGGGCAATCCTAATTTTCCTAGCACACATTGGTCAATAAAATTTGGATGGGAATGGGCAGGTTGTCTTGTGGAGGTGGAAAAATAAGATTTACAAGAAAAAATAAACTTGAATCAACCTTTATTGTATTATATTGAGATAATGTTACTATGGTAGAAAATAATTCTGGGGGATGTATGTATGTGTATTATACAAAAACATGTTTGCCAACCTCATATACTCTGTGTTCATAAAATGAAGGAGATTTTGAAATTGCAAAATCTATTTGAACTATTTAAGAAATCTTTGAATGAAATTGGAGGTGTGGATGACTTCACAATTTCCAAAAGTTGGTGTGCGTAGGAATTGATGGAGCTTTAGTAATGCAAGGTCATAAGAATGGTATTTGTGTAAAGTTACATGTACGAACATCGCCACACAGTAGGCAAAGCTTTTGACCTCTTGCATAGGTTAAGTGATATAGACACTCTTAACTTATTTAGTCTCCTCCCCATGCTAGATGAAATGAACAATCTTGTGAAAAAATCCCAAGAAAGAACTATGTATATTTATGAATATAGTAAACTACATAGAATGAAATGCATGACCCTCGATAATCTATATCTATCAAATTATCCATTTGAAAGTCCAAAATTTATAAACTGGTGATTATAGATTTGAACAATCCTAAAAATAAATTACAGTTTAATGCAAGTGGAGAGTTATGTGTCTTTGTACAAGGATTTGAGATACCAATGCACTATTCTATGACGGTCAGGCGCTCTACCAAAGAACCTTTAGTTACAAAGGAAACTTTTAACGAAATTATTAAATTTGTAAGTAGTACTTTAAAAGCTATTGTAAAATCTCTTTCCTTAGAGATTCTAGAATGATTCCCTCAAGATGAACTACTTGAAGCCATGTCTATTGTGTATCCTCAATTTTGGGTCCCATTCCATTGTAAACAAAACAATTTTCATAAGAATCTAACTACCTTGGCCAAACATTTTTTAAAAATTTCATAATACAATGGATATAAAATAGAAGGAATTATAAATGAAACTAATCTTAGAGAGAAATGTAGCTATTTTGCAATAACTATGATTGAATAGTTTAACTCCATGGAGAATCCCATGCAAGCGGGATCAATAAAAAGGGTTTGGGAAACCTTAGGTCAGAGTGAAATATTACATGATTCATTATCAAAAAAATTCAAACTTGTTGATTTATGTCAAACCATGATATTGGGGTTGGTGGAGGATGAGAGAGTTTTTAGTGCATTGGGGTTTTTGAAATCAAAGATAAAAAAGATTTTAAAATAAAAACTAGACAAGAATTTAGAAAATTGGTTGAGGATGTATACAACTAGGTATGATATCTGAAGCTTTCCTTTTTAAAGTGCACTCACAATCTAGAAGTCCATATGTGAAAGAAGAGGTTTGTGCAACACTTCAAATGTTAATGGTAGTGGAACAAATGATAGTGACACAATGAATGTTGAACTTGAGATGCAGTAAGTGAACATATGTAGGGGAAAGAAAATAAAGACCAGACTTAGAGTCCATCTCAATCTAATCATTAGAGTGAGGACCAAGAGGTGAATTGGTAAATGCAAGGGATTTATTAGTTTCTAGGTATTTATACTACATTTCATGAATCATATTTCAAACTATCATTGATGATATTTATATTGTATTCCATGAAATTATGAATCAGATTGAATAAATTAACATATTACTACTTTCCATTGTTCCAATGTAGAACTAAATTTTAAACATTATTTTGTTGTTTTATTTTTTTGAATTCCAATTGGTTCTTGAAATTATCTAAAGGATAGCCAATCCTTGTGCTCAAATAACATAACTGAATTGGATCACATAGTTGAATTTGTATAATAACATAATTGAATTTTAATATATGAAAAATAATGATCACAGATATATAACCAATGCTCATACTTAGACTGGTGCCTTAGGAACACAAACTCTCTGCTTACAAAATTCCAAGATCCTTTGCAAATGGCTTGGACTTCCCTTTTATAGAACAAAGGAGAAAAAAGTTTAGAGCCATGGATAGATACCATATTTTCATTTGAAAATCTTATCCTTGGGATGAGACAAAAATGAATATAGTTGTAGAGGTCGTTAAAGGAAATATTCTCTAATCTTTCAATGATGAGGTAGCATGGAGAAAGCGAATGGTAGTTGATGGTAATTGCAATGAAATACAAAAAGGAGGAAAAATTGCAACAAACCTACAGATAGTTAATTTCTTCAAAATGTCATGTCATTTAATTTATTATACTTTTCATCCCATCCTACATATGTCCTCTTTGATGGCCATTGGAATGAAAGAACCTTATCCACATTATGATTGTATTCTAGATATCTTGCATCTAAAAGTGCTCTAGTTTCTTTGCAAAATATATTTAGACCTTGCTTAGAGGAGATTAATTTATCTAAAGTATAATTGAACAAGTTTGTATCCAAATCATCATTAGCATATATACAAGTTGCAAGGGTAGGGGCCATAGTGTTGAAACCTGCCTTCCACTGATCTAGAGATTTGATCTCTCCTTTATCATCCAAAATTCTTTGCATGACCTTCATTTCTAAGCACTCAAAAGACTTTAATTTAGCCTTTATCTATTGCACCAAATTTTCCATATCCCATGTAGGAATAATATTGGTAGGCATATCATTCTCAAACCTTGCACCCTTAAAAAACCCATGCATATTAGTAATCATGGGTATCCATTTATTCATTATATTCCCTAGCTTCTCCCAATCATTTGTAATATTAGCATAGGAATCATTTAAATTGGACTAAGCTAAATGAGATACCTCTAATTTCTCAAGGAATTTAGATACCCTGTACTTAATTACAATGTCAACTATGTTATTGGTCTTTTTCCTCTACTCTACCTAAGTAATATTTATATGTTCTTCAAACTTGAACTTTATGTTTGCATTTAATTCTTCCTTTTCTTTCATCAAGTTGCTTGAAGTTGAAGCACTTATTTCCTCAATTCCTAGTGGTGGATATGTTGTTGGTGGCTCCTACATCTTTAGCTTGTTATACTTTGTAGTGCGCTTCACATGTGTAGTATCCAAAATTTCACCCTAGGTCAATTTCACACTTACGCATAGTACCTGGTCCATTTATGACAAAATCCATAATCAGGATTTCATGATAACAATCTCATGGATGGAAATGACAAAGAATTTATAGCTTTTGGTTAGAATTTCAAAGGAAATTGGTCAAACTACAATGCAACATGTAGACTTCTTTGTGGTGCACAAACGTCCCACTAAAATCTGAGATTCAAATAAGAATTTTTTGTACAATTCATTTGTGATTCATGTCCCAATGCCCAAATGTGAATATAACAGTTATTCTCACCCAATCCAAGAACAAGACTTGCTTCTCTTCCTCATTTTCACAACTTCTTGGAATATTTTCTACTTGGATCTCTCTACTTCTCACTCTTAGCAAAACTCTACCAAAATTCTATCACAATTTTACAGCAACAAGGACTCCTCTTGCATACTATCTCATCATGTCTATCATCTCAAAAGAGGGGCCACAATTTTTGGCAATGCTCACTTTCTTGTCATTTTATCAATAGCATCTATTATCATACTTAATTGATCTTGTATAGCATCTTTTAATCATGATAGGGTTCTCCTCCACATCGGGGTTTATTTTGATAACATGTCTATTTTATTTGTATGCATTCCAATCTTGTTTGGTTGTCCATGGAGGTGGAAACACCATAGCGGGGGTTTGACTAAGGCAAACCCTATACAACCCCAACATTTTTCCTCATCTCCATGTGTGCACATGCCAAACAAGTTAAACAAATAAAAGAACTCACTCTACCAGTTTCTAGCCTCGGTTTGTATAGATGATAGTATGGGTGCATAGATGTCCTATTGAAAGAATGAAGAAGAAACCCCTTAATATGTTATCATTGATGCCAACATTAATTGTTGACAGTTTTTTCTAATACGGTAAACAAAATTGATACATTTTAATCTGGCATTTTGGTCTGAAATTGCTCATGCAACAAGATCGGATCAAGAGGTTATAATATTTTATTCCTTACTATTAGGCACATCTATGATCAATATTTCAATTATTATTTTTAAGTAGGTTGAAAGTTACAAATGATAGAAGTTTGACATTCAGTTTTTGGCTTATACAATGTGATTGAGTAGATATAATTTGGTCTACATTTCTCCAATGTTGAGAATCAATCTTAAAAATTTTGAGCTATTGCTCACATGTGTCATTACTATATATATTCAAAATGACATGTACTTATATGAACATATGGATTGTTAGTGTGTGATCAGTTGACTTATTTTGTGATTAGATCTAATTCTTGGCCAACCTAGTACATGTTATGTGTTGTAAAGGATAAGTATGTATTGCAGATGTTAGTAGGACCTATTTTAGGTACATGCCAACTGAAGTCAAGTATTGCACATTTGGGTTGAGCGTGAAGATGTTTTTGAATTGTGTGTGGATCCGACAAAGCTATTTTGAATTAAAATAGGGTTGCATATAATCAGGTCAACCTAATTGATGTATGTGGATGTAATTGGGTATATATGTGAGATTTTTTTGAGTGGTAGAATATACATGACATATATATGATGTGCAATATATCTGAAATCATGGGAACATGTGAATTTAGATGTGTGAGATTAGAATAAGTGCATAATTATTGTGAATATTGAGCGGCTGCTAAGCTGAGCAGTGTTTTGTGTTCAGAACTTCAAAGGAACTGAATTCAACACAAGGAAGGTGCACTTTGTATCAATTCACAATTTGGCTATGAAGGCACTTTTTTTTGGGTATATATCCCTAGTTGTGGCCTAATTATAAGGACAATGTGTCCTAGTAGTGAGCCCTTGTAATATCTTATAATCGATTATAATATATTGTGAGCTAATCATCACCGTATTTTTCCCTTTTTGGGTTTTCCACATAAAAATATTGGTGTTCATGTGTTATGTGATCTTGCGATTCCTTTCATGCTTTCATTTATTGTTGTATTTAGATACACTTTGTTAATTGGATGGTTTGTGATTAATTGGTCATATAGAATAATGATTCAGCCCCCCCTCTCAATATTCAAGGTGTTCAACAATTGGTATCAGAGCTTAATTCCTTCTAAGAAGCCTAAGAGCTTGGGGAAGATCTTGGAGTTTGAACACATGGCCAATAGAAGGTGTCCTATTCCATCAGAATAAATTTTTGCAATTGAATATGTAGAAGATGACTACTTGTTTGACAAAGAAGAACTTAAAGCTACTCTTGAGGATCTTGATAGAGTTGAAGGTGAAAAAAAAATTCTAAAGGAAATCCTAGAGGAACCAAATAAATGTATCAAAAAGTTGAGAGAACAAATCAAGAAGTTTAGAGAAAGACATAGAGAAGTCAACGAATAATTAAAAAAGGAAAATGAAGATATCACCGAACTGAAAGTGCAAGTGGAAGAAAAGAAAAAAATTGAGGAATGTTTGAATGCATCTGTACAAAGCAAGACTGATGAATGCACAAGACTTGAACAAGAAGTAGTAACCCTAAGATCATATTTGGAGAAAGCAATAGCTCATGAGGATAAATTCAAAACAAGTACTATGATGCTTGATGAACTAATTGCTAGACATAAATATTCTAAGGACAAAGGTGGTTTGGGAATTGAAGAAGGAGAAATATCAAAGGTAAATCAAATGCCTAACAAGGCTCAAAATCAAAGCAAGACTCAAGGCAATGGAAAAAAATTTAGAAATCAAAGAGGCAATGCTAGAAGACCTCCTACTAGACAACCTAATGCACAAAGGTATGCATATTTTAATTGTATTTTCTTTTCATGCAATAAATTTGGACATAAGGCATTAGAATGTAGAAGTAGAATGAATCAAAATGTTAGATATTTTTCTGGACAATTTTTTGCATGCAAGAAATTTGGACATAGAGTTGTTGAGTGTAGAAGTCAGATGATGAATAGATTTAATACCAGTAGAATGTTTCAATCTTTCCATCGTTAGTGTTATACATGCAATGTATTTGGACATAAGGCTAACTAGTGCAGATCAAGATTAAATAGAAGCATTTTGGTTAGAAAAATGTTGAATGCTACTGTGGCGTAGAAAATTGGACGCTCTTGGAAAAAGAGACAATTTCACGCTTAATTTGGACCTACTTTTGAGTACCCTTGCATTAATCATTCTTCAAAACAACATTTATAGGCCCCTAAGACCCATTCTTTTTTATCTAGAGGCCCATTTCACTTAAAAATCATACAAATCCCAACAAATAGTGCTTAATTCCTTCATATCTCAAAAACCCACCTCCAAAAACCACAAGTGGGACCCATTCACCACCTTGGGAGAATGAGTCGCTTTTGGGGGAAATTTCAATTTTGAGCAGGAATCTCACCAACTTAATTCAATTTTTCAGTGGATGTTGGCCTCTTAGGTCTAAATAAAGGGAAATTAGGTATTGATGCCTATAAATACACATTTCTAGGTCATTTTGAGGGATTTTTAGTCATTTTTACAAGCAAAATTTAAGAGTCAAGTGTTGAATATCTTCCACAAGAAGATTCAACAATCTTTCTATAGCAAAGTTGAAGCTTTAAGGCAGCAAACTAGGGTTTTTGCAAGTCTTCAAGCTCACTTCTCATTCAAGATCTTTCATTGTAAGGTGTTGATCATTAATTCACATTTAAAATGTTGTAGGGTTTCTTGTATTGAAGTCTTGCATCATTGAAGTTCCTTTAAACAATCTTATTCTAGCACAATAGAATAGGGTTTTACTTTACTCCAAATTTTCCTAGTCTTAGATGCACTTAGGGCTAGGGTTTTATGTAGATTTTAATATCTTTCCAAGGTTTAATTACCAACTAGGGGTTTGACTAAGGAAAACCCCCCATTAGACAACAAGTTCTACTCTGTTTTGCAGGTGTTTTTGAAGATTCAGATCCATGAATCAGTCTGGAAGTGCAGTGTAGGTGATAAAGTACAGATTTGTAACTTCTATTTTTAGAAAAGGGAAAGTGGACTAATTCACCACTAATGGTGAATGAGTCCTGCTGAAGGTTTCTGTTGGGACAAAATGCAGATTCCAATACCCTTTTGGCAGAAACAAAGTTCTGGGCAGAAACCTTGATCTGGGACTAATTTGCCCAGGGTGGCAAATGAGTCCCAAATATTCAAAAGTTCAACATTTTCAGTTTTTCAAAGCTATTTTTAGGTCTTCAGAGTTTCTAGGTGCCTGATACTTCTCTTGTTACTTCTATTATGTTATATTTTCATTTATAGGGCTTCTTTTAGATCTTTTCATACTTGTTTGCATATCACACTATGTTTTCAAACACTTCATATTTCTTAGGTTCTACATAAATAATCAATCCATTTTATCAATTTGTTACATCTAGATCATTACACTTAGGCATATTTTCATTGCACTTGCATTAGTTTGAGTGAACCACCTAGATTTTTTGGGGGGTATATCTCTCTCCTTTAGCTGAAAAACCCTAATTGAGCAAGAGAGTCATAGCACCCTACAACCTAAAAATCTATGGTTCAGCTACAATTGCAAAAAACCTAGACACATTTCAAGATTTTTCAGAAGTAAGAATGGAAGGAAAACTAATATGAGAAAAAGGAATGAACCTATAAAGAAAATTGATCCTACTGAAGTAAAGAAATAAATGTAAAAGACTTGGAGAAAGAAAGAGGAACCTAAGAACAAAGATGAATCAAATGTATCTGTACTTCCCTATGGTATAGATAATTCCCTTAGAAAATAAACCTAGGAATAGGCTTAGGGGGAGCAATGACAGAAAAATCTAATAACCCCCTGGAAATATGAAGCGTCAAGGAGTGACATGAAGATATATGGTGTAAAATGGCAAGCTTAAGCTTTTGGAAAAGAAACCAATAGAAAATATGCAAATCTAAAGAAATGTGAAGCATTTTAAGGTTTTTTAGTGTATGAGTGAAGTATTTACTATCTTTTTGAAATTAAAGCAATAAATGTGAAATTAGGGTAGATTGAAAAAGTATAAGGTTAAATTCTAAGTCAATTCCAATCACTTTTGCACATTTAGAAGAAAGTAGAGTGAATTCAAGGAGAGTTGAAGGAAATTCGAAGCAAATTGGTTCAAATCCCATATTTCGTCGTGTGCATAAAAGGTATTTACAACTATTTGTTCTTTGTGGGTTTGGAATAGAAGTGATCAATTGAAGATATAATGGCCACACTAATCGTAGTCAACATTACAAAGAGATCTAGACCTAAGTTTAGAAGATATTCATGGAAAGTCTTTGAAAACAACCTTGAAGGTGTTTTTTCAAAGGTTCCTCCTATGGTTTTATGCATTGAGGATACAAGGGTTTACATTCATGGAAAATTGGATGAATATAATCACTAGAAGATCAAGGATATTTGGACTAAGGAGTTGACTAGAGATTATTTCTTGGTAAAACCAAAATATGCTAACCTAGTACAGAAGAAATTGGATATTTGGAACTGGTTTCCCAACTACAATAGTAGTTTGGATGCAAAATATGTGAGGATTTCATTGAGAAGAATGCATGATAAATTTATCTGGACAGACATGCCTGGACTCATCTCTAAGGAAGCAATCAAAGTTGTAACTAGATTGTGTGATACCGAACCTATACCAATACTAAAGTCTGTGAAGAATGAAGTAGTTATGGAGTTGACTGGTGCTACATTTGATAGAAGAGCACTTACTACAAAACCTATCACTAATCCTACTGTGAAGTATGCATTAATCATGATAGGTCACAAAATTTATTTCACAAACAGGGACAATTTTGTGTCTACAACTACAATCTATGTTGCTTATGATATGGTGGTGAATGGGAAGGACTATGACCTATACAAGTTGCTCTGACAACAACTTTTGGAAAATATAAAACAAACTAGGGAAAAGATGTATGCTTTAAAATATGGAAGTCTAATTGTGTACTTACTATTTTACTTTTTGAAGAAGCTACTTGGAAGAAGAGACATTGTTTGGGATATAAGCAGACCAGCAGGCCATCAAATTTTTTATTATATGTACAACATTGGTGATTACAAGGCTCAAGATAATGCATTGGTTGCATTCTTTGCAGTATTTCAAAATAATATGCATGACAGAGAAAGGATTCCCCAAAATCTTGTAGACAAGTATGCAAATGACATCACTTTTCTTGTTTCTATAGATGACTATATAATAGAGGTCGTTGAACCTAGGACAATATGGATTGAGCCTCTCAGATATGAGGTTATAGAGAAATATGTTGAAGGATGCATTGAATTATTGTTGAAGAGTCCTAAGGACCCCTCCTTGCCTAGACATGGTACATTTGAGGAAAAATCAACTGAAGTGCACTTGGAAACATCAACACCTACAAGGAACAAAAGAGTAAACAAACAAGTAGAGAAATACTTTGGATTACATGGTCTTTCAAAGCAAGAAGTAGACATGTTAAGAGAAATTGAAACATGAAAGGGATGCTAAAGCAGTTGGTACATTTGGTGAGTCCTTTGGACCACAAAGATCAAGAAGAATAGCTTCCATCCTTGCCTCTACATTTTCAAAATCATCTATTACAACTACCATCAAAGGAAAGAAAGTGGAACCTAGTGCCCCAGTAACAGAAGATGCAATTGCACCCTTTGTACCTAGCACCTAGACCACAAAAAGAAAGAATATGCCTCTGGTAGCACCTCCTACTACATTTGGAAAGAGGAAGAAACAAAAATCATATAAGGAAAGAAACTTGAGTGTTGTTGTAGAGGAAGAGATTGAATTGGGACTTGAAGAAGAACCATAGTTGACAAGGAAGAGGAGAAGTAGTGCCACTACAAGCAGTGAAGGTGCTTCATAGGCTGCAAGCACTAGAGCAAAGAAGTCTAAGGTTGACATCATGGACACTTCTAAAGAAGAAGAGATAGAAAAGGAGAAAGAAGCATTCACTGTCCACATCCACAAGAAATCTGAAAAGAAGAAGAAGAGAATAAAGAAGAAACTGAAGTTGAAAGAAATGAAGAAGAATCCTCCGGTAATACAATCAAGGGTCTTCTAATAAGACAATTAAGGATTCAACCAGCTATACCATGACAATTATTACAACTCATGATGTACCAAGGCAGTGTGGATCTTGAAAAGATCTCACCAGTTTGAAGATTGGAGCTCAGAGATGTCTCCCACACCTCTGAAAGAAAAGAAGTATTAAAGACTCATCAAAAGGGAATAAAGTTGATTAATTAAGCCATCAAGTCTCTACAAGATGTTACCCCCAATGCCATTGTTGATAACTCTTTGACTCTTGTTGAGAATTTAAATTGTTTGGTTGATTCACTTAGGTAATATACCTCCAATTTGAAGAAGTGGACTGAAAAATAAGTTGAGTCAAGGTTTACAGAAAGGAAATTACATGAGTTATAGGACAGATGTGCAACTGCACATAGCAAGGTGATGGAATGTCTGAAAGATGTACAAAAATGTGAAGATGAGGCAAAGACATTGTTCTTGTATTACATGAGGTGGTCAAATGCCACTCAAGGACTTGTTAGACTCCATAGAGACACAAATATCTTGTGCCTCCAAAGCTTATGACCCTACTCAAGATAGAAGCTATGCCTCTTGGACTGCCATCACAAATCTACAAAATAATTTTTCTCACCTTACAAAGGTAGAGAGAAGATGTTATAAGGTGGTTTGGACAGCTTGGAGACTTGGTGAAGTGCAAGCATATACAACTATCAAGTGCTCTTGTTGAAGCTGAAAAAATTGCAAATATAAACCCAAACCCAAGTACTTTGGAAGAGGGTGAGGAGAACATAGTAAAGTTGGAATCATTGTACAACTCACTTGTTGTAGCCAAAAAGATTTGGATTGAAGGAAAACCTATCTGGAAAGCAATCATTAAAGAGCTAGAAGGTGTCTCCTCCTCTAGTTGAACATTTCCTATGAAAATTTCTTTCATTGTTTCAGTTACTTTTAGTTTTCCATTGTACATATGGTTAGATCAATTTTTTTTGGGGATAACTCCCTAAGGGGGATTCAGTACATTTTAGTTGTTTTCTATACATATGCATCAAATTTTGAAGTCTACAAGTATGTCATCGACACACCCTTTGTACTTGATGTCAAAGGGGGAGAATTTTTGAGAAATTTGGAGAAAAATGGAAAAGAATGGAGAACAATTATGTAGAATTTTGAAGGTAATTTGAGAAATCAGATAAAGGGAGAGATCGTGTACATAGTTGAAGTTTTTGGAGGTGTATATTCTGAATTTTGGAGACTCATTTTTGGTACATGTTTCCATCAATGAAAAATAGGGATATTGTTGAAATAATTAAGAAGAAACCCCTTAATCTGTTGTCATTGATGCCAGCATTAATTGTTGACAGTTTTGTCTAATACGATAAACAAAATTGATACATTTTAATCTAAAATTTTGGTCTAAAATTGCTTGTGCAACAAGATCAGCTCAAGAGGTTACAATATATTATTCCTTACTATTAGGTGCATCTATGATCAAGATTTCAGCTATTTTTGTTAAGCAGGTTGAAATTTACAAATGACAAAAGTTCAGCATTCAATTTTTGGCTTATATAGTGTGATTGGGTAGATATAATCTAGTCTGCATTTCTTCGGTGTTGAGAATCAGTCTTAGCAATTTTGGGAGATTTCTCACAAGTTTCATTAATATATATATTCCAAAAAGCATGTACTTATGAACACATGGATCGTTAGTGTGTGATCAATTGGCTTATTTTGTGATTAGGTATAATTCTTGGTTGGCCTAATACATGTTGTGTTGTAAAGGATAAGTATGTACTATGGATGTTAGTAGGACCTATTTTAGGTCCATGTTGACTTAAATCAAGTATTTCATATTTGGGTTGAGCATGAAGACGTTTTTGAATCATGGGTGGAGCCAAAAAAGCTATTTTGAATTAAAACATGGTTGCATCTAATTAGGCTGACCTAATTGATGTATGCAAATGTAATTGGTTATATATGTGAGACATTTTTGAGTGGTAGAATATGCATGACATTTATATGATGTGCAAGAGATCTAACATTGTGCGAATATGCGAATTTAGATGTGTGAGATCAAAATAAGTGCATAATTATTGTGAATATTGAGCGACTGTTAAGTTGAGTAGTGTTTTGTGTTTAGAGCTTCAAAGGAACTGAATTTAGCACAAGGAAGGTGCACTTTGTATCAATTCACACTTTGGCTATGAAGCCACTTTTATTTTTGTATCTATCCCTAGTTGTGAGCCTTATAAGGATAGTGTGTCCCGACAGTGAGCCCCTATAATATCTTATAACCGATTATAATATATTGTGATTTAATCCTCACTGTGGTTTTTCCCTTTATGGGTTTTCCATGTAAAAATCTTGGTGTTCATGCGTTATGTGATCTTGTAATTCCTTTCATGCTTTCATTTATTTCTACAATTAGATACACTTTGTTAATTGGATGGTTTGTGAGTAATCAGTCATATAGAATATCGATTCACCCCCCCCCCTCTCATTATTTTGGGCATTCAACATGTCCTTGTGGGGAATTGGCATCCAAGGCTGAGACTTTTCCTAGTTGGTATTACACTCTATATATTTTTTTGCTTTCCTTTCTTGTAAACTAAACATTTTTATCATTTTGTATATGCAAGTTATTTGAGAATTTTCAGTTATATTCATTGTAAAACTTAGCTTAGATTTTAGTTTTAAAGAACTTCTATTTCTAGTTCACTTGAGTCAGGTCAATTGAAGTATTTGAGAGATAATTCTTCTCCTTGAGATCCCATTATCTTGAGGGTAGAAAAATCCCTCCTCTGCATTTTGGTGAACCTGATGTGAAGATCTCATTTTAGATCTTTTTGTTCAATATTTCAATGCATTTGATAATGTCTTCTTAGAACAAGATTTTGATATGTTACGAGAATGCCCTAGATGATTTTCTAGAGGCATCTCCTCCTATTTGAAGACCAATTATACAAACTTCATTCTTAGAATCTTCTTCCTTATAGGACGAGAAGTCCATGAATGTGATTGTATTCTCTATTGCCCCTGAAAGGCCTAAGAAACCAATCATTTATGTGACTCTGGCTAGTCCTCTAAAGAGAGTCCATTCTATTCATGGTGTTCCATTTAATAGTGATTCTCCAAATCTTTATAAAAAGTTTACAGAGTTTACAGATTCTCCTTATAATGTAGTAGCACATACTTATAATACTCAAAGAAATAAATAAAATGGTGATCAATCTTCTTCTTTATTGGACCTTCTCAACTAGTCAAGCAACAAAGTCAGTATGATCTTATCAAGAAACTTTGTGTTACTCCTGCTAATATATCACTTTGGGATTTACTTCAGACTACCCCAATTTATCAAGGTATGCTTCAATAAGCTCTTCAAAATATTATCTTGCCTTCTTCTGCTAGGCTAATGGATGTGAATGCATTGATAGACCATATTTGAGTGGATTTTTTGAATATTACTTTCTATTCACATGAAATCCCAACTCCAAAAGTGTGAAATCAAGTAGATCCATTGATGATAATTGTTTATGTTAATAATATTGGCATTAGGCAAGCTCTCATTGATACCAATTTAAAACTCAATGTTTGTAGTCTTGATCTATTAGCCTAAAGTTAAAATTGATTCAAGTTCTCTTGATGCATCTTCTTTATTCATTCATGATTTTGATACTATGGTCAACAAGCTTTGGGTATTGTTATCTTTCCCTTAAAGACAGGACCAATCATTACCCTGGTGTACATTATGCCATGACCTTTACTATATAATATCCTCTTGGGTAGACCTTGGATTCATTATTTAGGAGTGGTCACCTCTACCCTTCATGGTTCTATTACATTTTTTGTTAACAATCAGATAGTTACAATCAAGGTTGGCCCTAATGTTATACACTTATGTCAAATGGCAGTAGTTTTTCATGCCTCAGTTACACCTACCTTTTATAATTCCATTCCTTTATTATCTTCCAATGCTTCAAAATCTACTCTGGAAGTATCTCTTATAAAATATACTCTTGAAAAAAATGTACCTAAAGAAGAAAGTATTGAGTCTACTCTTTACTTCTCCTAAAATGAATGCATGTTTGGGTGATGATTGGGGATCTTTTGACTTCACTGAATCTTACATCAGGGAGTACAAAGTAGATCCAATCCACTTAGATGTTCCAAAATATCATTCACCTTTACTAAGAAGGATGATGGTGCTTTTGTAAAGTAGGTTGATACTTATAATATTGATCATACTCTTTATACTAGTCCTCAAGAATTACAATCACGTTGTGGACCAGGATTTAACATCTTCTCTAAATTTATTTATGGAGGTAAAGGTTGTGGGAATGATAAACAAGGTATTAAATTCCCTTTAGAGGTTTATCCACATGACTCTAAGGCTGGACTTGGATACTACCCCACAACATCTAAGGTGAATTCATGATTGAATTCCAATAAGGTTTATGTCGAGTATCTTCCTCTTAAACTAATTCATCTAGAATATATTGAAAGTAAAGTAGAATCTAATGAAGTTCCTCTAGATGTTTTCTCTTCAGAAGAAGCTATAGAATAATTCTTAGGTTTTTATTTTCATCTTCCTTCTTATCACCATAAGCTTTGATTCTCGTATCTCTTGAATTGTCAAGCATAATTTAGAGAATCTGTTTTGAGTGTTGATGAGAATGTTTGTTTATCTTATGATGGTAAAAACATTCCTATGTTGCGTCATGAAGATCAAAGTACTCTCCTTAAAGGAGATACTTTTGATGTCCTCATGGATCCAAAGTCTTCTAAAAAGGTGATAAGATTAAAAAATGCCTTTCTTTAGAAGAATCTAAGTCACATCCTAATATTTTGCACCACTATCCTGATAATTTCAATTGATCATGTGAGGACATGACCGGTATCGATGCATCTATTGTGGTTTATAATATCATTATATGTCTCAATGCCAAGCCCGTTAAGAAAAATATTCATAAAATGAATCCCAAGGTGGCCTTACTAGTCAGGATTGAGATAGAAAAACTCTTAAAAGCTAGTTTTCTCCATCTCATTGACTATTCACCTTGGACTTTGAATATTGTAGCCATCAATAAACCTGATGGCCGTATTGATGTCTACATTAACTTTCATGATCTTAATAAGGCTTATCTTAAAGATGATTTTTTGTTACCAAATATTGATGTGATTATAGATTTGACTATAGGTCATGCCTTACTTTCCTTTATGGATGAATTCTTGGGATACAATCACATCCTTATTAATCTAAAAGATGAATACAAGACAACCTTTACAACCCCTTTGAGTACCTTTTGCTATGTAGTCATGTTGTTTGGATTGAAGAATGTTGGGGCAACCTATCAACCTATGATGACTCTAATATTTCATGATTTCATTCATAAGATCTTAGAAGATTACATTGACGATTTCTTGGCTAATTCTATAACTCATCAAGATCACATTAAAAATCTTTGTCTTATCTTTGAAAGGCTTTGAATCTATAAGATGAGGTTAAATCCTATTAATTGTGTCTTTAGCATAGATATTGGTAAAGAAATGGATTTATTATCTCTCATCATGGAATCAAAGTAGATATAAATAAAATCAATGCAATTGTTAACATGCCTCCACCTAATGGATTACGAGGCCCTTCAAAACTAGTTTGTAATGGGTTTCATGTCCCATCAAAACTTACTTTACCCCTAATCAAAAATATGCCTCCACCTAAGAACATCTCTCAACTTTGTAGTTTGCAAGGGAAGATTCAAGCAATTCGTAGATTTATATCTCAATTGGTTGATCACACCCTTCCATTCATGTGATTGTTGAAGAAGGATGTATACTTTTAATGGGATGATAAGTGTCAAGAGGATTTTGAGTCCATCAAGAACTACTTGGATAATCCTCACATCCTAATGTCAGTTATACGAGATAGACCTTTTCTATTGTATATTTCAGCATCACCTCATGCTTTAGCAGCTTTACTAGCTCAACATAACAACAATGGTAAGGAAAGAGCAATCTATTACATTAGTCATGTTTTAGTTGACCATGAAACCCACTACTCTACAATGGAAAAACAATGTATTGCTCTCCTCTTTGTGATGCAAAAGCTAAGACACCATATTCTTCGTGTAGAGACTTGTGTAATAGTTAAAAGTGATCTTCTTAAGAGCTTGTTTTATAGAATTGATCTCTCTAAAAGGATAGAAAAATGGGTGATGTTTGAATTTGATCTTAAGTTTTTTACTTAGAAAGAAATTAAAGGTCAAGTTATCATTGATCACTTAGCAAAAGCTCCTTTGCCTAATTCCTTCCCTAATTTGGACATGTTCCCAGCTGAAAATATATTCTTTAAATCATGATCCTATATGGGAAATGTATTTTGATGGATCAAGATGTCAAATTGGCTTTGTAGCAAGTGTGGTTCTTATTTCACTTGAAGGAAAGGTGATTCCTCTTTCCTTTTGGTTATAATTTCATTGTATAAATAATATCACTAAGTATGAATCCCTCATTGTTGGCTTGTGTGTGGTGATAGCTTTTGAAATTAAACATATTTGTATTCATGGTTATTTTGAATTAATTCTAAATCAAACCACAGGAATGTATTGGGCTAATCAGTGTAATATATCTCAATATTGATAACTGGCTTTATCCTTGCTTATTTTCTTCACTTTCTATACCATTAACAATGTTCCTAGGAGAGAAAATTGTCATGCAAATGCAATGGCAAGCATTGCTTCGCTTGCATGCCATAACTATAGCATAGATGAGTAACACTTTGTGGTCCAAATTATCCACTATCTTGTTGTCTCAAATAAACCTGAACTTGACAGTCTTGTGTGTGTTCATATAGACTCGTGGGAATGGTATTCTCACATTTATAACTATCTAAAAATTGGAATCTTTCTCGATGACGCATGTAATAATACTCATGTCTAGATACGAAAGCTTTTAGCATGTTATATCATCCCATCTATTGTTCTTTATCACAGATCTTACAATGGTCTTCTCTTCAGATGACTCACTTAGGCCAAAATACCCCTTGCCCTTAGAATCCCATTTTGGCTCTAGGGGTGGAAATTTTGGTGGTAAATCCTTGGTGCATAAATTGATACACATGGGATATTATTGGAAAAGGATGGAGCAAGACTCATTTTCTTTTGTTAGAAATGTCCTCAATGTTAGCAACATAGTAATCTCATCGGAGTTCCTACACAAGAACTTCATACTCAATATTCTCCTTGGCCTTTCCAAACATGGGGTGTGGATATCATTGGAAATATATCTCTCCCTTATTTTGAGGGACATACCTTCATCATAATAGCAATATATTACTTCATGAAGTGGGTTGAAGCTACTCCACTTTGATCTACTAATGATGAAGAAATTTACAAATTTCTTCTAAATAACATAATTTCTCATTTTGGATTACCTTGTACCCTTTTATGATAATGGAATGCCATTAAAAACAAGGAGGTCAAACAATTCTTGGAGAAATTTCATATTCAACATCAATTTTCTACACCTTATTATCCCAGTCCAATGGTCAAGCTAAAGCACTAAATAAAATTATTGAACAAATTTTGCACAAGACAGTCAACAAATACAATAAAGATTGGAATGATTAATTAACTTATACATTGTGGGCCTACCACATGAGTGTTCGTATAGCTACTAGTACTACTTTGTACAACCTTGTGTATGTTGCTCATGCTATTATACCTTTAGAGTTGGAAATTTTGTCTTTACGAGTTTCCGTTAGAGGATTGATTGATGATGACACTTACCATGGCAAGCATCTAAACCAACTTGAGTGGCTCAATGAGTTCCAATTAAAGGCCCTTAAGCACCTTCAATCCTACCAAAAATATTTATCAAATCATTATAATCAAAATATTCTTTCTCGTACTTTCAAAATTGGTGATCTCATTCTTTATGAGAACAAAAGAAACATAAATACGCCACCCGACCAAAAGGAAAGTTTTAGTCCTAATTGGTTAGGTCTATAAATAATCACCTTTGTTTATGGTTTTTGTGCCTACAACCTTTTTGACATGAATGGAATACCACTAAAAGAACTTGTCAATGCTATGCACTTCCATTGATAGTATAGGTAGAATTCCTCTATGTGTCATGCACATGATACTTGAATCTTCCAAGAATCAAAGTATGATGTGTTATTACATTCCTTCATCAACACATTCCTTACTCATTATGTTATGATGCAAACTTGTATGATTAATTTCTATCTAAGAATATGTGTATTCTAAATTATATGCATTACTAGTCAATAACCTTAAATCTCGTCATTAGATTAATCATTTCTTTATATGTGTATGTATGCAATTACTTTATTAATTAGCATGTTTTATTTATTAATTAGCATGATTTACTTTCATGAAAATCTATATCATCATATACCATTAGATCATCATAGTATTTTATTACGCATATGTTTCACATGTGTTTAACTAAATCTTGTTAGCATCTAATATAATCATATATCAATATGCTTCCATAACACACATAAAGCCAAAAGCATATATCAGAACATAAGTCATAGTTGAATCAAAATCCCATATATATATATATATATGTGTGTGTGTGTGTGTAAATGTCCCAATGTATATGTGTCTTCATCATTACAACAAAATATGATGTCTATGTATGTGTATATGACTATATACACCCAAAAATGTTATACATCCAAAAAATTATATACATCATGTGTATCTCCATCAAAAATGTCTATACTATATATATATGCTTGGAGCATGGGTCCCCAATCCCTTTGGTGTTGGTGGATTTGAATCTAGGCATAGTGGCTAGCAGACTGATACATGAGATTGAGATTGGGAGACTAATCTTGAGATTGATGTATGCAATCCCCTCAACTCTCCTCTCAATTTGGCAATCTTCTCTCTCTAGGTAGCAATCGTCTCCTATAGAGTGTCCTCTCTTTGCCTAGCCACCACCACATCATCCATGAGTTGTCACACTCGAGGATGATCAACATCTATAGGGGCACTAATCTATGCAACCTTAACCTCCCTCATGAGCTCCTTAACCTTTCTCTAAAGGGTGTCATGTGCCTTTTGGGCACTCTCTTCCCTCATCATGGTAAGGTATCACTTAGAAAGGACAGTACGGAGCCCTACCACCCTCTGGTCTCCCTAACCTATCATCACACTAAAATTGAACTCTCTTTGCATGAGCTCCACTCGGTCTCATATGCTATCTTGAGTTGTGTTATAGGCTTGAACAACTAAATGTACCTCTCGACCATCTATTGTGGCTGGTAAGCATCCAAGACAGGACCTCAAGTCTAGACCATTAGGACCATCTCCGCTAGTGCTCGACTGAAGAATTCAAGCCACTCTCATGTGAAAACTATGAGAATAAAGGAGATATGTGTCAATACTACATCATAATAATTGTCATATAAACATGGAATTGAAAGCATATCTAAATCATAAATCAACTCATACCTGCATTCCCAAATCGCTAGTTGGGACCTATAGGTGTGGTCCCACTCCCTGAGGCCCCTAGTGTCCCTATCGTTGTGGCTGGAGGCATTCCCATCTAAGTCTGTGGTGGTGGACTCTCAAGCTAAGTACTCGCTGGTGGAAGCACTAAGACAACAAGGATTGTTGATGGGGAGGATATCCTCTATCATCTCCTTGGCCTCTCCTCTAGTTCCTCCTCTGCCTTGTCCTATGATCCCTCCTCTCCCTTTGACCCTTGAATTCCTCGATCTCCCTTAGTGATGCCCTAAGGAAAGATAAGAGTAGGACCCTATATCTCCCACCACCTACCAAATCCATCTATAACTCTAGCATCATCAATATCTAGTATAGGCAGGTCATCATCATCGTTTCTCCCTCCCTCACTCTCCATAATGTCCCTAATGGTAGAACAAGGAAGATCCTCAGGTTTAACTATTCTCTTGAAGGACCATATGTAAGTTTGGAAAATGCAAGGAACCATTTGCACCTAACCATACTACCTCATGGTCCACCTCTAGTAATATGGTACTATGATGTGGTCATGTCAACTCACTAGGAATCAGTCATTCTACATGGATGGTAGCTACGTACTATCAGTAGGTAATCAACCCATGCCTTAATAAGGCTAACACACAACATCATCGATCCACTATCTATCTCCAAAATAATAAGTCGTTGAACTTCCACTATTGCACCAGTGGGTATGTGTGTGCTCATGAAAATTCACATGTGATCTATCGAGGGAACCTGGTTGGCCATGTGCAAGTGATGTGCTTGAATTCCCACACCTAGAGGAGCGTGCATGCAACCAAGCTATGATACTTGTAGTGGATGTATTGCTTGAGGTCATAGTATAGGTGGGCCAACATGCTTTAAGCCTAGGAAAATACAATCCTCCTCTCCTCCATCTCTCAAATGTATCGAACGAGGACCACATACAAATGAGAGCCATGTCCATCTTTGGCTACTTAGAGTGCCACCATCATTATTATAATATAATGAACCAGGAGCACTGCCACTTATCTATGCTCCAACCATCACACGTATATGTGTCTGATCGTGTCTACAAGAATAACCATGTTGAGACAGTATAGTTGGTCATCTCAAACATCTTTTGCACTTCATGGATCATCCAATGTAATCCTCTCCCCTCAAATGGGGAGGTACAAGATCCAATAGACATTAAACAGAGTGATCATCCTCTCCCCTATAGGGAGATGGAATGACATGGTTTTTGTGTCCCACCTCTCCATCAAATCCATTAGCATGACAAAGTGATATCTCATCTCTAGCATCTCGTAGATCCACCAGAGACCAACTCAGTGAAGTAGGTTGTGGTCCTGAGTTATAACGTATCCTATTCAACTGCATAGGAGTAATAAAAAGAGACCATCGATATGCTCCCTAAGCTCCTATAAACCCTGCAAAAACACAACTTTGTCATGCAAAATCCTACATCTTTTCTATCTACATCTACTCTAAGCATGTCAAACATTAATTTTTTTAGCAAAATTTTTAACTCTAACTTTTAGGATGTTGGTACACCCTCCTAGACACCAGCACACCCCTGGGATGCCAGTACGCCAGGAGGACACCAGTATGAAACTATCCCTTGGACGAATGTGTGTGGCCCTAGATGCTAGTGCATGGTCCAAGACACCAACATGTGCCATGGACACCTGTGTTGCCCTAATTTATCCTATTGAAATTAAATGCATGAAATAAATGTGAAAGTAAAAAAATTGGCCTACTTCATCGAGGGGCTCGTCACTCTCTAAGGTGGTGCGAAGCTCATCAATACATAATGGCCTGAACTTTTTCCACAAGGCATTTTCGCTAAATCTCTATAAAACTCTGAGTGAAAATCCTTGTCATGAATAGTGAAAATGACCCTTTTAAAGCCCACCTAGTGAGTATATAGTCAAATTTTTTCCCATTTTAAAAAGAAATTTGTGGCGGTTCAGATTCAATTATCTTCTTATTTTTTCCCTCCTAGTTGGGGAAACAAAATACGAAGGGGCATATATTCACATTTTTATCAAATTTTTCTTCTGACTCACTAACATCTTCTTAAGCATTCTTCTCATCGAAGTAGCTTCTTATATTTTTAGAATTGACAAATTTTTAATTTTGCAACCAGATTTTCATAATAGATGCAATAGATTTTTCATCGAGCACTAGGTTCATCATTCATGTTGACCTTTGCAGCATCTATAGTATCCTTTTTCAAGGAAACCAATGCAATTATTGTACTTAATATTTTATATATTTCTAACTACTTTAGTGTAGATGATCCCTCTGAGTTATCAACCCACTAAAGTTGGGGAAAAATGTAGTGTCAAAAATTGTACCCTAGGTAAATTTCACACCTATGCATGGCACCCGGTGCATTTATGACAAAATCCATAATTGGGCTTTCATGATCTTGATCTCATGAATGACAATGATGAAGCATTTGTATCTTGTGGTTTTAATTTTAGAGGAAATTGGCTAGACTATAGTGTGGTGTGCAAACATCCTACTAAAATTCGAGATTCAAATGAGAATATTTTGTACAATTAATTTACAATGTGTGTCCCAAATCCTACCCATTCCAAGAATAAAATTCACTTCTCTTCCTCATTTTCACAACTTCTTGGAACATTTTCTACTTGTAGCTCTCTAATTCTCACTCTTAGCAAAACTCTACAAAAATTCTATCATAGTTATAGCAGTAAGGACTCCTCTTGTATATGATCTCATCACATCTATCATCTCAAAAGAGGGGCCACATCTACTGGTAATGCTCTCTTGCTTGTAATTTTATCAATCTCATCTATTATCATACTTAATTGATCACATGTAGTGTCTTTTAACCATGATAGGGGCTCTCCTCCATAGCGGGGTTTACTTCTATCACATGTCTATTTTATTTTTATGCATTCCAATCTTGTTTGGTTGTCTATGGAGGTGGAAAGACCAAAGCTATAACATGCCCATTTTTCTACCCAATAATTTTACTATGTTTTATCCACAAGTAAACAGTTTATGCTACTAACATAACAAGCAATAAAAAATTTCTTTTCAGTTGAATATCTAATGCACATTTGAAACAAAACATTTCAAACTTTCCCATTTCATAATCCAAGAATCATTTCATTAATACGAGTAATGATTTCACATTACATAAATTTAAGATGACATTTCACATTTACAATTTCAATAGAGATGGATACATTATTACATACATATCTTCTACAAGCTAACTTGAAATAGAAATACAAATGGTCTAGAATATCCTTCTATAAATCTTGGTCATCGACTGCATGAGGAGAAGCATCACTCAAGCACTTTTTCACCAATGACAGACTTACTACAGTCCCCTGCACATCTACCAAACTTGATAAGATGTCCCTTCCCTTCGATGAAGAAATCGGTTTGGTAACCTCATAATCATAGCCTTATTTGAGCATGGTTTGTGTCCTACATATCTAGAGCTACCATACTGTGGCTACAACCTACATGTATGACAATCCCTACCTAGTATGTAAACCCGGATCATAGTGAACTGACAGTGTAAATAGTGGCTACTTACACTACTTTGGCCAAAGATTTCATCACCCAATACTTTGAGTGAGTCATATATTTCACCCACCTTCCTAGCTTGATTTAGTTTTGACCTTTCATACCCTATACTTAGGTTACCCCCTTTCCCCATGGATTATTCTAACCCTAGGAATAACCAACTATTAACCCATGATAAAATGACATTGATACTAAAGTAACACAAAGAAACTTCTATCTCTTTCTAAATACATATAGCATTAAAAAACTACATATAGTATTGACAATCTACATAAATTATAAATATAACACATTCCTATAAATTCCAATATAGGATATATATCTATATAGGTATAATTGAATTGTATGGTTTCACAAATACAAGAATCAACCAAGATACATACAAACATATTCAAGCATTATAAAACCATTTAATGTGTTCCTTTCCAAACAAAGCAAACATGATTAAATAGCCTTTCCAACATAAATAACAAAGGAATAAAAATCAACATTCTTGTATAAAAGCTCCAACTGATAATCCTTCCTTTCTAACTTAATTCTTCAATCTTGCTTGCTACTTCCTCTAAGATCAACCCAATTCCCACTTCTATCATTTTACCAAATCTCACAACAAATACTATTGCAAAATAACAAGGAACTCACTAACTCTCAAGCTCTCAACTCACTTGCTCAAAAAATACAATAGAATAGCAATGGAGTAATTAGAATGAAAAAAAAGTATGTAATGAATGGTAGGGAGAGCACCTCTATGTATACTAAAATTTGAGCAACCAAAGGCTACAACAAGCTAACAAACCTACCACCTTTCTACTTCCATGCAATGACTCAACTAATTAGCTTACAAATTTGCAACACATGACAGTCCTCACATTTCCAATGGTTGAGTTGGCTTGTTTCAAGAGACAACATGACTCTTTTACTGAGTCAAGGGACAACAATGCCTTTTAGTAGGTTTCCTACATGGTTTCCAAGTCAAATATCCTCTTATATTGCTGCCAACTTTACATTGGTTACGTTTATGCATATCCAAAGGTTTAAGACTTCTTATTTGCTTCCACATGCTATAGGTTTAGTGCCACATTTTCATGTTTTAGGGCCCCAAATGATAGTGTGGTCAATGACTTATTCTACCCATTCAAACCTGCATTCATTCCCTTTCCAATGTATAAAATTTATGCCTACTTCCATGTGCAGGTTATTTGACTTAGTCTCACTTTGTTTTATGCACAAATTATAAACTTAGCAATGCATTTACATATGAGGCAGTGCTATAATATGCATAAGCATTATTTAAAATGCTTTATTCATATCAACTTCAGCACTATTACAATGCAATTTAAATATATTTCAAAAACTCATCATTATATATAATATATATATAACATATATTTAATATATACATACACATATATATATATATATATATATATATATATTAATATGCATATATTAATATATATAAGTATACTAATATATATGTATATACATTATTATATACATATATATATAGACATAATATTATTTCAATAGCTTTACATAAACACATATATTCTCGTTTCCATCTACCAACATCTATACATGAAGTGTATATATGGGTATTCTATCCATTAGCATGTGTAGACACATCTACCTATGTATAATCATGCACGTATTTACGCATATGTATGAGTTTATCATAGACATGTACATATATACATATATATATATATATTTTATGTATATATCTCATCGATATAAATATAAAAACACTATGAAGGGCTTTCACTTGACATAAAGATTTATGATCATAACCCAATATAAACATTCACAACCAAAGCTGAAGATCACTTACCTTTTACCAAAACTAACTTGACTAAATTTAGACCAACTAGGGTGCGAGTGTGTATATGCTCAGTTAGGCTCATTGCTTGGGTTCCCAGACCAAGTTCTTCTCCTAAGTGATACTTACCCTCTCTTCCAAAGGTTTGAACCTAATCCCGCATCTAGCTTAGTACACCATAACAGTAGTTAGCCAATAACAATACATTCATATGCATCATATATTTCATTTACTAAATCATTATAAAACATTAAATTGAATCAAATATGCACTAATCATATTTCCATCAAGATTCATATACAAAACACATTCATATATATATATATATATATATATATTAAAGCATTTTAACCAAACAAGGTAATAGTAAATAGGTAATAACACACGGGGTGTAACATATTCCCCCCTTGTGAATCATCATCCTCAATGATTTTTAAGTATCAACGTGGAAATAACATAAAGCATAAAACACCATTTTTCAAGATTTTTGAAAATCTAGCAAGACTTGTGGAAACTTTTGCTTCATCTCAACATAGTCTTCCCAAGTGGCATAAATTTTTGCATACTAACCCACTGGACCTTGCATTGCAAAACCTTTCTATTACGTAAGTGAAGCTTATGTGTTCTAAGCACCTTGAGAGGCTTGATTATTACCACTCTTGGGTCTTGTACCTATAAAGCATTCCAATAAATAAAATGGTTATCCCTTGGTACATACTTCTTAAGATACGAGACATGAAAGACATTATGCATCTTGGCAAGAGTTGGTGGCAAGGCAATCCTATACACAATAGTGTTGACTTCTTCAAGAACCTCAAATGGACCTACGTAGCGTAGAGCTAGTTTGGATGACTTTCCAAACTTGATAGAACTCTTGTGAGGTTTAACTCTAAAAAAAAACTTATCTCCTACTAAGAAATTTTTGGGTACCCATTTGGAATTTGCATAACTTTTTTTCCTATCATTAGCTTCTACTAGCCTTTGCTTGATAATTCCAGCTTGCTCCTCCATTTCTGATAACATCTCTAGCCCAAGGATTATCCTATCTTCTAGATTATCCTAGCTTATAGGAGTTTGAAACTTTCTACCATACAATGCTTCAAGCAAAGCCATCTTGATTATAGAATGATAGGAGTTATTATATGCAGACTCAACCAAAGGTAGGTAATCCTCCCATTTGTATTGTTGATTCATGCAATACATCTATAGTAGATCCTCTAACACTTGGTTCACCCTTTTAGTCTATCCATCCATTTCTGGATGATATGCAAAAATTATGTTCAATTGAGTCTCAAGTGAAGAAAATAAGGTTTTCCAAAATCTAGATGTCACACAAGCATCCCTATCAGAAATAATCTTTTCAAGAATCCCATGTAATCTAAATATTTCTTGAATAAAATTTTGTGTTATTACAGGAGCTCCATTAGTCAGATTCCCTAGTATAAAGTGAGCCACCTTTGTAAGCTTGTCAACTACTCCCAGTATGGGATTGTGCTTATTCCTCGACATTGAAAGACCTTGCACAAATTCCATGCTAATAACTTGCCACTTACTTTCTAGAAATTCATGTGGATACAAAAGACCTATAGGATGATGATGCTTTTCCTTCACTCTTTGGCATTCTAATCAACTTGCTACAAATCTCACAGCATCCCCTTTCATTCCCTTCCATAAATATAATGACTTTACGTCAGCCAACATCTTAGTTACACCAGGATGTCCTGAATATGGTGCATTATGAACTTCTTTCCATGCCATGCTCCTTAATTCCCCAGTGCTAGGTACATAAATCCTTCCCTTAAACCTCAATTATCCATTAGGTTCAAAGTTATATCCTTTGTACCTTTGATCTTGTGGATTCTATGAGAGTGCTTACTTGACTTGTTCATAAAACTCGTCACCCTTGGATTCTTGCAACACTTGACCTTTGAAGTCAATTTGGATTGATGTCATTGAGGAGATATGCCTCCTATGACTTAGGGCATCAACAACCCGATTCTCCTTTCCCTTGATATAACTGATGTTGAAATCATAATTAGATATCAATTCCAACCATCTCTTTTGTAGTGCATTCAGATTAGGTTGAGTAAACAAATACTTCAGACCATGATGATCAGTCTTTAGTTCAAATGGTTTCACCAACATATAATGTATCCACCTCTGTAATGCATGGACAACAGTTGCTAACTCCAATTCATGTGAAGCATAATTTTGCTCATAAGGCTTTAACTTCCTTGACTCATAAGTTATGACTCACCCTTCCCACATCAATACTCCACCCAAACCTTCTCATGAAGCATCAGTAGTAACTATAAAGTTACCATCTAGATCTTGTACCTTTAGTATTAGTGTAGTGGTCAACTTCTCTTTAAGTTGGTCAAATGTTGCTTGAAATTTCTCAAACCACTCAAAATTCTCCCCCTTCCTTTTCAATGGAGTGATGGGAAAAGCTATTCTTGAAAATTTTGCAACGAACTTTCAGTAATACCCATCCAAACCCATAAAACTTCTAACTTTCGACACATTCTTAGGGACCAACCACTCAAGCACTACTTTTATCTTCGTTGGATCAACCGTAATTCCATCAGCTGAAATCATATGACCCAAATATTGTACTTCCTTCTAGAAGAAGGTACACTTTGAGAATTTTGCGTACAACTTATGCTCCCTTAATTATTGGAGAACAATCTCTAGATGCTTGAAATGTTCATCTTTATTCTTGGAGTATATTTAAATATCATCCAAGAAGACCAACAAAAACCTATCTAAGCAGTCCCTAAATACATTATTCATTAGGTTCATGAATGTTGTAGGTGCATTCGTGAGTCCAAAAGGTAGGATTGTGAACTTGTAATGATCGTACCTAGTCCTCAAATTTGTTTTAAAAGTATCTTCCTCCTTGATCCTTAGTTGATGATAGCCTGAACGTAGATCAATCTTTGAAAACACTTCCGCTCCTTGCATTTGATCAAAGAGATCATTGATACATGGCAACAAATACTTATTCTTTATCGTTTCCTTATTGAGAAAATGATAATCAATTTGTACAAGCGTAGTGTACCATCTTTCTTCTTCAAGAAGATCACTAGCGCTCAGGCCAACGTGAAACACTGGGTCTTATCAGTCCTTAGGACAATAATTCTTATAATTTTGCTTTTAACTCCATTAATTTTTTTGTGGTCATCCTATATGGTACTTTTGATATAGGTTCTAACTTTGGAACTATGTTGATGGAGAAATCAATACTTTCTTTGGAGGAAATCTAGGTAGTTCATCTGGAAATACATCTGCAAATTTTCGTAACATAGGATATTTCTCCATTTCCATTTTTCCAGATTCCAAAACCTCACCTTCTTCAACATCTTGGGAGTCTTGAGGTCCATAATATACTACATATCTTGAGAAATGAACTCTTTGCATTCCTCAAGTTTCTCCATTTTTACTACGAAGAGTTGATAACCTTTCTTTTTTGCTCTATGCATCTGTATGACATATATATGTCACAACTTAACTTCTCTAAGCATTCCTTGTAATGACACCCAATTAATAAGATCATCTAAGAATTCTATAGTTTTTACATGACAATCTACTTTATCCCCATGTTTCCATAGCCGATTCATCCCTAAGATGACATCATATGAACCTAAGGGAGCTACGTACAAATTCACTTCCATAGAGAAACTCATAATTTCAACCCTTGCCTTGAATAGACATTGATTCACCTCAACTCTTGTCTAGTTTGCATATTCAATAATTCAAGACTTTTCCATGTAGCCAACTTTCCTAGACATTTGACTAGCTATTTTAGGAGAAATAAAATTTTCCATGGCACCAGTATCTATTAAAATTGAAATGGGAGTACTAGACAAAGTACCTAGAACTTCTACTGGAGTAATATGATACTACGCTTGTCGATTTTCCACTACAACATGAATCCTTTGTTGGAATGCAACTCGTTGAGGTGGAAGAGGGTTCCCATGTGGTTGCGACTCTGATAGCTTATTGGGGCACTGGTTTGCAAAGTGATCTCCACCACATGTAAAACATCCTCTCATTGGTCCCCTCTTTTTTGTAGGCCTTCGATAATTGCTTTCATTTCCACCAGCATTGTTTTTGAAGTTGTTGCTTCCCCTATGATCCCTTCTTGGTTCATTCCAATTATTTTGGGGTCCCTTGTCCCCTTGATTTTGAATTTTTTCCCCTTCACTAGGCTTCTTTGTAGCTTGATTGTCTTGTGATGAATTGAACTTCTTTAGATTATTTTCTCAATAGTTTGAGATAGAATTAAGCCTTTATTCCTACTTAATGGCTTTTTTGTACACTGGGTCCATGGTAGCAGGATCGTGCACATCTACCTCAACACCTATTTGGGCATTGAGACCCATGATAAACTTCCTTATGTGAAACCACTCATCCTTTTGGTACATGGGTACGTACCTCAGGAGACAAGTGAAATTTTCCCAATATTCCTTCACTAAGGAATCTCCTTGCCTCAGGTTTTAGAAATCAATGAGATTTTTATGATAGAAGAGTTAAGGTAACCAACATTTTTAGAAAAATCTCCACAAACTCACTCTATGTAATCCTTAAGGAACTGAGCCCAAGCTCCATCTTCTTATTCATCCACTAGTTGGATGCTTCACCAGCCAACTGAAATGCTCCCCAAATGGCTTTAGTGACCTCAAAGTAATTCCTATTTTTGAAATGCTTCTCCATCTCCATAAGCCATGCCTCAGTCGCATCCCTAGTAGTACTACCTTCAAATTTTGGAGGTGTGATCTTTTTCATGTCACGAGATAGCTCACTTGCTAGTCATTTTCTTTTGGTTCCCTTGGACCTATATTGTGACTCATCATCCTCATGCTCACTAGATTGAGTATGATCATGGGAATTTTCCCCTTCTTCGTTGTTGGGAACTTCTTCATTATTTGGAACTTCTTGTTATTCCCTTTCCCTTTACCTCTTGCTCGAGGTTTCCTATTCTTGCTCTTGTTTCATTCATGATAGCCAGAATGTGATCCAACTTAGCTTCAACATTCTCAACACCTTGACCTACTTCTTGACTTCCCCCAAAGTTAGCTCTTGTTCTAACCATTTTTCACAAGAACAATTACACTTGGAGGTTTCATTGTAATTAGATCTAAGAAATTTTACTTAACGGTAAGAAACATTTCAAAAGAACAAACATTCACATAGGATATTCCATAAAAGAACTTATACACAAGTTTTGTCCAAACATGTTTTCATTAAGATTAAAAAGGATTTCAATATACTTGAGTTTTACATGGAATGACTATTCAAATAGTCCAAGGGAGAGTATCCCTCTGATTCACTCTTTAATACATAACTACATGGGGTATACCCCTTATATTTTTGTTCATATACATCATCGAAAGGAAAATAACCCTCTAACTTATCCTTAGATACATAGTTTCGAGGTACATATCCCCCTAATTCACCAATTGAGGCTATTACAATAAATTTCACTAAAGGAAGAACATGAGGATCCCTAAATATCATGACTGGACTAACATTACATTTAGAGGGCCTATCTCTGGAAAGTGGTAAAGAGTCGAACTTGGTCGGGGAGACAAGAGGTACAAAGTTGATAGCCTCTCACATCCTTCTCCTCTCTTAACTGATTCATGAAAGGGAATGACTGAAAGTCTCAATGGCGCTCAACCAAATGGTGTTGTCATAATTGGTTCCCTCTATGGTTCAAACAATGGCTTCCCTTTCCTTCTTGGCCCATAGGTAGCACTCATTTCTAATTACTGACTTCCTTGTAGTCATCTTGAGATGCACGATCTTGGCATAAGAATTTCCAAACATTAGACTCATATAATGTTGGATTGGAAACATAGTGAGCACATAGGTTCTAGAGCTGAACTTGGTAGCTCTAATACCATGTGTAACATGCCCTTTGTTCTACCCAATAATTTTACTATTTTTTACCCATAAGTGAACAGTTTATGCTACTAACATTATGAGCAATGCAAATTTTCTTTTCAATTGAATATCTAATGCACATTTGAAACAAAACATTCCAAACTTTCCCATTTCATAATCCAAGAATCATTTCATTAATACAAGTAGCGATTTCACATTACATAAATTCAAGATGACATTTCATGTTTACAATAATTTCCATAGAGATGGATGCATGATTACATACATAGCTTCTATGAGCTTATTTGAAATAGAAATACAAATGGTCCAGCATATCCTTCTACAAATCTTGGATGCCAATTGCATGAGGAGAAGCTTCACTCAAGTTTTTTTCCACCAACCACAGACTTACTACGATCCCCCGCTCATCTACCAAACTTGGTAAGATGGCCCTTCCCTTCAACGAAGAGATTGGTTTGGTAACCTCATAATCTAGCTTCTTTGATCATGGTGTTGTGTCCTACATATCTAGAGCTACCATACTACACAAATAAAACCTACATGTATGACAATCCCTGCCTCGTATGTAAACCTCGATCATAGTGAACCGACAATGTAAATAGTGGCTACTTACACTACTTTGGCAAAAAAATTCATCACCCAATACTTCGAGTGAGAGTCATCTATTTCACCCACCTTTCTAGCTCGATTTGGTTTTGATCATTCATACCCTATACTTAGGTTACCCCCTTTCCCCATGGATTATTCTAACCCCAAGAATAACCAACTATTAACCCATGATAAAATGACATTGCCACTAAAGTAACACAAAGCAACTTCTATCTCATGCTAAATACATATAGCATTGAAAAACTACATATAGTATTGATAGTCTACATAAAGTATAAATAGAACACATTCCTATAAATTCCAATATAGGATATATATGTATATAGGTATAAACTAAATTGTATGGTTTCACAAATACAAGAATCAACCAAGATACATACAAGCATATTCAAGCATTATAACCACCCATTTAATACATTCCTTTTCAAACAAAGAAAACATGATTAAATAACCTTTCCAAGATAAATAACAAAGGAATAGAAATCATCATGCCTGCTAACTGATAAGCCTTTCTTCCTAACTTAATTCTTCAAGCCTGCTTGCTACTTCCTCTAAGATAAACCCAATTCCCACTTCTATCCTCTTACCAAATCTCAAAACAAATATTATTGCAAAATAACAAGCAACTCACTAACTCTCAAGCTGTCAACTCACTTGCTCAAAAAATATGACCGAATAACAACAGAGTAATTAGAATGAAGGGGTATGTAACAAATGGTAGGGAGAGAACCTCTATATACTAAAATTTGGGCAACCAAAGGCGATAAACAAGCTAACAAGCCTACCACCTTTTAATCCCATGCAACAACTCGGCTAATTAACTCAAATATTTGCAACACATAAAAATCCTCACATTTCCAATGCCTGAGTTGACTTGTTTCAAGAGATAACATGACTCTTTTATTGATTCAAGGGACAACAATGCCTCTCAACAGGTTTCTTACTTGGTTTACAATTCGAATACCCTCTTATATTGTTACCAACTTTACATTGACTGGGTTTATGCATATCCAAAGGTTTAAGACTTCTTATTTGCTTCCACATGTTGCAGGTTTAGCGCCACATTTTCATGTTTTAGCGCCCCAAATAATAGCGTATTCAATGACTTATTCTACCCATTCAAACTTGCATTCATTATTTTTCCAACATATAAACTTTATGCCTACTTCCATGCACGGGTATTTGACTTAGCCTCACTTTTTTTTATGTGCAGATTATAAACTTAGCAATGCATTTACATACGAAGCAATGCTTTAATACACATAAGCACTATTTAAAATGCTTTATTCATATCAACTTCAACATTATTACAATGCACTTTAAATATATTTCAAACACTTATCATTATACATTATATATAATATATATAACATATCTTTAATATATATACATATATATTTATTTTCTCAAGATTATCAAATGCATTAATTTCCAATTAATAAATACATTAACTATGAATGGTTGATCTAGACCTGCTCAAACATGATCAAACAATCAATCATTAGTCAATAAACTCATCTAAAACAATCATTCCCCATGCAATTCATTTAAATGCAATAAACAAGAAAACAAAGATTGAATATCAAATGAAATCTTATTGAAATCCTATTTAAAACACTCAAACTAGCATCCCATGGGGGAATTGGTGCAACTTTGATATGGAAAGTAGCCCTTTACCAATTCCTTGCAAGCTTTGATGATCTTTGATGATGAACAATGTGATCCTTGATGAAAATTCTCAATAACCTAGCTATGGTGATGAAATGTTATGATAACTTTGATGAAAGATGGATGAACTTTGTTTCAAATCTGTAGATAGTGACTTTGCCTCAAGTTGTGGATGACTATGGATTCAAATGAGCATAATTATCTTACATGGATTGTGGATGCTAAATCAAATAGAGGAGGCCTCTATTTATAATGGAGAAGGATGGAGAAATGAGAATTAGGGAGAATGTGGGATTAAAATTGAACCAATGGCATTGTGCCACTTGTCAACATGCTATTGAAGAGAGGTGGAGCACATTTTGAACAATGTGCAAGTTAATGTATATAGGTGGAAATTTGAAATTTGAAAGATGGCTTGTAGAGGAAGATGTGGAAGAGGAGTTAATGCCACTTGGCTCAAGAAAAAGGACTTGTAAGAGTTATAAATGCCAAGTTGGAGGACAAGTCCCTTTGGGAGGGAGATTTCAAAATGGAGGAATATTCCAAAGAGATGCCCTTTTGAATGAAAAGAGAAGAATTTATAAATCAATTAAATTGATTTACATGTGCAAGTTGCAAAATCTAGAGGATTTGATGGATTAGAGTTAGAGTTAATTAGGATTTAATTAACTTAGATGGAGATTAGTTTGATTTGACATTTGACTTAGATTTTTGGATTTATTTAAATCAAATGAGAGGAATAATGAGCATTAGATTTAATTAAATAAAGATTAATTTATTTAATTAAAGGGATGATGTTAGATTTAATCAAATAATTATTTAATTAAAAGAAGATAATGATTTAATCAAATAAAGTTGATTTATTTAATTAACAGAGGAATTATGATAAATTTAATCAAATAAAGATTATTCGATTAAATGGTTAGCAAAGAGATGATTTAGGCAGAATTGGTGTTAGTAAATCAGGATCAAGTGCATGATATCAATCAGTATATTTTGAGTGTCTACATAAACATATGTTGAAATAACAATCATATATAAATATTTATAAGTATATATATATATATATATATATTTTTTTTTTACTACATAAGGAGAGAGATTTGTATTATGTTTGCAGAAAATTGCATGCATCTGCGAGATGCAGGAGAGAAGTGAACCAGAACAAAAAACCACTAGCCTAGATCCCCAACCGACACCCAAAAAGTGAATTAGAATGTCACAAGTCTGCACCTAAACACCCACCCACCACCACCAAAATTGTGCAGAGAAACAGTTTAAACAACCCCCAAAAGATACCAAAAACAAAATACCCACACCCATACAAACACCACCAACGGACGAAACAAGACAAAAGAAAAAAAACCATCACTACCCATACCCCAACACATAAGAAACAAAACCTACAAAAAGCCATTTTCTTTTGCAAAGGCATCAAATTCACTAACCCATTCTAGATCATTGAATTCAACCATGCGAAAAACCTTTTTTAGAAAAGGAACTGCAACAACCACAATCATCCTATGGTGAGACAAACTCATCCCTTCCAAATCCATAAGGAAGGGAAAAATATGAATCACCTCACCCAGATTTTTAACTAGCTCCCAGTCGCTTGGTTGCAACACACCTTTACCAGGAATGACCACCTTCAACACCTCCTCCAAGCTACAGAGCAATTCCTTCTTGAATAATTTGGTTAACAAAACTCTAGCCTCTACCTTAGAAACCCCATTATCCAAAATGGAGGCCAAGAAAAGCTCCACCACCTGTGAGTTGGCCCGAAAATACTCCAAGTGTGCTCTAGGTGTTCCTTGTCGAGCACCATCTTCACATCCACCACTGTTAATGGGTCAATGTTGAGCAGTATTTGTTTTAGGCATTGGTCTGAGACCACCCAGAAGGCATTTTGCCAATCCTTGCAGTCCAAAGCTAGAGGAGTATCGACCCCAAAGCAGAAAATGTAGTCCGCCAAAACTTCCACTATGAATTTCATTCATTCCACCATGGCACAACAAACCCAATCCACCCA